>WOVY01015221.1:110000-300000 GCA_013436015.1 Rhipicephalus annulatus
TTTAATGAACAGCCTAACGCTGTCGTCCTAATAAACATCAGGCCGTAAAATACCCTTTTATGCGTTTTCAATGTGTAAAGGTTTAGAGATGGGGAGAAGGACCTCAGAAACAGAGATGTTGCGGCTCATGTGTCGTGCTCCTGTTTAAATCCAATGGCGACTATCACGAGAACACAAAGACCAGATGACACATAAAGCTTCATTAGGAAATCATTACGGGCTATTGCATTCGCCACTAATGGAAGCGAGGAGAGCGAGGTCGAAAATAGGACAAGTTGATATAGCGCGTTCGACATTGAAACGGAGCAGCGCGAATGACGCAAACGCAAACAATGAAGCCAAGAGAGAGAAGAGAAAACGCAGTATATGTTTTTTTTGTTTTGTCGTCGTTTTCCACTCTTTCCTCACTCGTCGCTTCTGGCTACGGCGTTTAGTAGCACAGCTCGAAGTAGTGGTTCCAACCAGGATGTGGTGACCCCGTTCCGACAATGATTAAGTGTTAGGAGTGCGCGAGTGCAGCACATCAGCTGCACATTAAAGAAACCTAAATGGTCGAACTACGGAAATTTTCATGGTGGCGTTGCGTGTTATCAGTTGGAGAATGGGAAAGATATGAGTTCCACCGTTAGCAGCACGAAGTTACAAGTGAGAAAACTATATGGCTTTCTCAGAAAAAAAACAAAGCCCATGAACTGACACCGTATTCCTCTTAGATAACGATTCAAAATTGAGACCATCACCTTTTTTGCACGATAGTCGCCAGAGGCATACGACGCGCTGTGCAATGTTATCGTGTTTGACTTTACACGGAACCTCACGACGCTGGTGAAAGTGAGCCTGGGGTTTCCATGTGGTTACTATCAGAATAATTTGGCAACATTAGCACACGATAAAAAAGGCGCCGCCACAACGCGAGACTAGTGGTCAGTATATTTACAAACACACATAAACGCACAAGCACACACATTTACCAACGACAAATGCAACCAGTATACGTGGATTTACCCTATAGTTTTTAAAGATAAGGCTAGTGCACCAGTTCACTTTATATGTAGTCGTAAATATGCGCGCTACAGGCTGTAGACTAAACTACAGATTAAGACTGCAGGCTGAAGGAGTAGACGGGAGACGGTGTTCGGTAGAAACATGAAGCACACATGTTTGCAAGTATTATAATTACAATCAACGCGCTTGATCATCGCGCAAGGCGGTTTGGTCTAGTGGTGACGTTGCCTGACTGCTAGGCTGAAGGTCATGGGATGAAAAACTGGCCTCGGTGACCATATTTCAGAAGGAAGAGAAAATGCTTAAGATCCGTGTGTTAATATTCAAGCGCGCGTTCAAAGAACCACAAGTGGTTGAAATTTCCTGAGCCCTCCGCTACAGCATCCCTCATAACCTTATCGTGATTTCGGGACGGTTAAGCCCGAGCAGTTATTATATCACCAACGTCCTCAAGCTTCTGTTCATATGTTATTATGTTTAGTTTTCTTCGAGTATCTTCCAGGTGATAAGGGGCGTGATTGAGGGGAATATTACTATTGGGATACCATTTTTGTTCTCACAGATTGGTAATGGAAGTTTGACGCTCGGGCAGCTCGTGAGCAGCAGTCCGCGATTTCAAAAATGAAGCGCGGCAATCCGGCGTAATCGTTATCTACGAGCTTCTTTTCTTCTGCATCCGTGAATTGTAAAAAAAAAAGGTCAACAACTTTCCTCGCTCCGATGCCTTGTCCAAACTTGAACGACATGATCCGTGACCCCTTACAAACAACAATCGCGTCACGACTTTTAGGTACGTTCTAATGACGCGCCTGCGTGACGAGGCACGTGCACGTAGGCCCCGGAATGAGTAAAGTCACTCTACGCCTTCATTCCACCCCTCCCCCCCGTGATTCCCACCCCACTTTACTACGAGTTCTCCCCGTAGCCTCTCATCTATGACGAGAATGTAACTTCTGTCTCTCGGCAGAAGTCGAGAAACAGATAAAAGCCCTCCCTAATCAGTCCATCAATCTTTCCCGCGCAAACATTTTTCGGGCGGCTCCGCTGACGCAGTTCGGATGGCTAGTCGCGAGACATCGTCCTTCTTCGTTATTAAGGCAGCCGCCCGTATAAATGCACGTCGCGCGCGTGGGTAAAATTAGCCCGACCCGCTGGAGCAAATAAAGAAATATCGGGGAGAGAACGAAAGGAAAAGGAAAAGAAATTAAGATTTAGAAGCAGCGAGAATTTCGGAATGGGAAAAGGAAGTCTACAGAAAACCGGGGGCACGAGGTGGCCGCCTCATATGTGCACAGGCAGTAATGAAGAACGCTGGAAAATAAGAGAAGGGGGTAGAAGCTCGAGTATATGTGAGGAAATGACGTGGCGAGGGGGAAAGAACAGGCCCGTTAGCGCATGGCAGTCAATTTTGTGAATCGCCATCCCGAATCTGCCATGCGGCTGACCTTTATACCGAGTTCCCCGTTACTTGGGAACCCTCTTACTTGATCTTCACGCATTTGTATTCGTTTTTTTTTAAATATTTCGCTAAGCCTATATCTTTCGTCAGACTTCTAGGCTTTGTTTTTTCTTCTCTCGGGGGAGGGATTATTGCTTCATGCTCTTTTGAAATGAAACGTGTACGATAAAAAAAAGAGTCTGAACTGTCTCGTCTTTATTTCATTTCTCGTGCTAGACGACAGCTACCTCAATTTCGAGCTAAAGTTTCGAAGTCGCGAAGAAAAGACGGATAACGCGTGGAAAGGTCGAGCGAGCTTCTGCAATCAGTCCTTCGTATACCGCCGATTCGTGCTCCGACAGTGCAGGCTTTTACGCTTGAACATAGCTTTTTCTTTATTTTTATATCACCCACCATGTCGTTCAAATAACCATAATATAGAGCGAGCCCTTCTTTTCAGTTTTCTCGTGGTTTAAAAGGCTAACCGTACAAAAGTTTCATGCGGAGAGGCCACACATATACCGAGAGAGTCACACGTTCAGTTTACTGCGTATGCTTTTTGCTTCAGTCACTTTCCTTTTTTTTTGTTTCTACTTAATGCACGTGTTTACACCACGGGAAACAATCTCCGGTTGTTTATTGAAGCGGTGCGTTAGAAAGAACGATGATGGTCTGAGTTAACGCTTCAGGTATGCGTTGGTTCGTGTTTGCCTGATTTGGCGTTTGCTTTGATTATGAGATTGTGAGCGTGTGAGTTAACGGCGATTTGCCGCAGTTCTGGTTTCTCGTTTTTCTTTATGATCGGCTCCCGCAACATATTGTAACGCGGACTGAAAGAGCGAGAAAGAAGAAGAGGTAGGACCGTCCCAGCTACCTTCGAGTGATTCACGGACTCCATCCTTCGCGGTGTCAAATGGGAGATATGTATGTGCTATCTAGATGATGTAATTATTTTTGGCAAGACATTCCACGAGCACAACCATCGGCTTAGCGTTGTTCTAGATTGGGTCAAACAAGCTGGTCTCGTTTTAAACGCAAAGAAGTGTCGTTTTGGTGAGCGTCAAGCCCTTGTGCTCGGATATATATAGTCGACAGGGATGGTATACGGCTAGACCCACAAAAGATCAATGCTGTCCGAGACTTCAAGCAACCAACGTCTGTCAAGGATCTCCGTAGCTTCGTGGGCCTGTGTTCTTATTTTCGCCGGTTCATCAAAGACTTCGTGCAGCTTGCTCATCATCTGACAGAGTTGCTCCACAAAAACGCCCCATTCCGATGGACCGTTGAGTGTGAGGGTGCCTTCGAGCAGCTGAAGTATTTGCTTACTTTCGGGTACCTCTTGTGCCATTTCAACCCGGAGGCGCTCACGAAACTGCATACAGATTCTAGTAGTATTGGTGTTGGTGTCGCGCTAGTTCAGTATCACGACAGCCGCCAGCACGTCGTGGCGTATGCAAGTCGTACTTTGACTAAGGCGGAGGGGAATTATAGGGTCACCGAACTGGAATGTCTTGTGGTTGTTTTCGCCATCCAAAAGATCGGACCTTATTTGTACGGCCGGCAATTCAAGATCGTCACAGATCATCATTCTATTTGTTGGCTTGTCGGACTACGTGACAAAGCTGGCAGGTTGGCTCGTTGGGCATTACGGCTTCGAGAATATAATTATTCTGTGACCTACAAGAGCGGTCGATGTCACGCAGATGCCGACTGCTTATCTCGTCTTTCATCTCCGACTGTGGGTGCTGACGATGATGATTTCGATAACTACCTGGCTGCAATATCCTCCAACTTCAAAAATTTGGACGTCTTCCGTCGCGAGAAACAGCGTGACCCTTCGCTGAAACCAACGATCGATGCGGCTCGTAGCTCCAAACCCGCCACGTGATTCGTGATTCATGACGTCCTACTACATCGCAAGAATTACTCCAGCCATGGTTCCACCCTACTCCTCGTCGTGCCAGAATGCCTGCGCCTTGCAGTATTCCAAGCCATGCACGATGATAACGTCTGGGCACCTTGGATTTGCCCGGACGCATCACCGTATCCGACAACGTTTTTACTGGCCTCGACTCTGGAAGACCACCAAACACTACGTCGCAAGTTGTGATGTCTGCCAACGCCACAAACAAAACAACCTACCACGCCATTGGCCGGCCATCTGCAACCGGTCAAGCCACCGACATCACCATTCGAAAAAGTTGGCATAGATTTACTGGGCTCTTTCCTCAAGTCTACGACCGGCCGCCGCTGGATTATTGTGTGCGTAGATTACCTGACGCGGTATACTGAAACGATAGTGGTTGCTGCCCCGCCGCGGTGGTCTAGTGACTAAGGTACTCGGCTACTGACCCGCAGGTCGCGGGTTCGAGTCCCGGCTGCGGCGGCTGCATTTCCGATGGAGGCGGAAATGTTGTAGGCCCGTGTGCTCAGATTTGGATGCACGTTAAAGAACCCCAGGTGGTCGAAATTTCCGGAGCCCTCCACTACGGCGTCTCTCATAATCATATGGTGGTTTTGGGACGTTAAACCCCACATATCAATCAAACAACGATGGTGGTTGATTCAGCTACATCATCTGATGTGTCATGGTTTCCTCTGCACTCGATTATACTCCGTCACGGGGCCCCTCGTGTGGTGATAAGTGATCGCGGCCGGCAGTTTACCGCTGACGTTGTCGAATAGTTGCTACGGCTTTGTGGGTGCCAGTATCGGCATTCCACGCCATACCACCCTCGGACCAACGGCCTCACTGAGCACACCAATCGTACCATCATCAACATGGTTTCAATGTACGTCGCGGCAGATCACAAGAACTAGGATGCCGTATTACCTTTTGTTACATACGCCTTTAATTCCGCGAAACACGAGGTCACAGGTTATACGCCTTTCTTTCTCCTCTGTGCTCGTCATCCCCAAAGTTTCCTTGACACCATACTTCCTTCTTCGACGAACGAAAATGCCAGTGTCGCGCAGACTTTGTGTCGCACCGAAGAAGCTCGTCGACTTGCTCGGCTCCAAACTCTCTCCGCCCACGCTCACGCGAAAGACCGTTACAACGCAAAACACCCGCCCGTGACTTTCGCTATGGGTGATTTCGTCTGGCTGTGGACACCCGTTTGAAAGGAGGGACTTTGCCAAAAGCTTCTTTCCAAGTATTCAGGACCGTTCGTGATTACTCAGTGCTTGAGTGACGTCACTTACGCTGTTGCGAAAGTGACAGCTCAGAACCGGCGTTCGCGTTACACGCAAATTGTGCACATTGCCCGATTGAAGCCCTACAACGACCGGTCACTTCTAGTCGCTCGGAGAGCTTCGGCTTGCCCGGAGGAAAATGTAACGCGGACTGAAAGAGCGTGAAAGAACAAGAGGTAGGACGCTCTCGAGCGATGGTGATTCGGCAGTGACGGTTGAGCGCTGGCATTATCAGTGTAAATAAACTCATCACATTCATAACAATATAAACACAAACTGATCATGAAGATGAGAAGGGCAAATATATTATTATTCAATGAAAATTATGGTATACAAAGCTGAAGCATGCAAGCTTGCTTTCGCTTGAAAGTGAAAGTTTCATTACAACGAGAACCGCTTGTGAAGTGCCTCACACGAGTTCCCAATCGACGATAGTCCAAGCTGCCACACTTCCAAGCCCCAATCGACTTTTGACAGCTCGACGTTTGGCTCGACAAGTTGGTGTCGAGTCAAAAGTCGAGTCGATCAGGACCTAAATGAGCTCGCTTACAAGCATAATAAAAAGCGGTTTGGTAGTTCAGACAAAAATTGATACTTGTCACCTGTCAATTTGCCGGCTACACTGCCTCTCACCGATCAAATATTGTTTGCATGAGCCATACCACCCTTTTTCAGTCCGATAACGGCGCCACATATTTCGGTGACCTGTGACGTCGTCGTGACGTTATATGGTGACGGCATGTTAACATGACATTTTGCATATCTCGTCCCTGACGCCGCAGGACGCCGGACGTCGACGACGTGGGACGCCAACGCCGGTGGTCAAATTTCGCCTTTGATGAGTCATATAAAGCGTTCGCTCTAAAAAAAAGAAACAAAACCCTCTACCGTCACGGTCTACCAGACATAAAGGCGTAGATGTCGGACGAGGCATTGACCAAGCACCAATAACGACCTGCGCATCTGTAATTGCGAGAATTGTTTTTTTCCATCGAAAATCTTTGCACACACGGACGCACAGGGCACTTCAGACAGGGTAGCGCTGAGTGGAAGAACAAAGAAAGCAGGAGGGTCGCGTAAGATCGCGGGCAGATTGCTGTTTACAGAACTCTCGAGCCGGCCGAACAGGTCATTCGCTGGGCCGCCCCAAGAAGCCACGAGAGGAGAGAGACTACACGTGACGTAAAACTACCGAGAGCATCCGACGACTCTTTCGCACGGTTCGGCTGTATACAAAGATCGGTGGCATAACACAGTCGACGGGCTCTCATCATGAAAGAATAATGACAGTCTTCTCTTCTATCTATCTATCTATCTATCTATCTATCTATCTATCTATCTATCTATCTATCTATCTATCTATCTATCTATCTATCTATCTATCTATCTATCTATCTATCTATCTATCTATCTATCTATGTATCTATCTATCTATCTATCTATCTATCTATCTATCTATCTATCTATCTATCTATCTATCTATCTATCTATCTATCTATCTATCTATCTATCTATCTATCTATCTATCTATCTATCTATCTATCTATCTATCTATCTATCTATCTATCTATCTATCTCTCTATCTCCTTGGTCTGTTCATTCTTTCTTCGAAGAGCTGCAATACAATAGAGGTCGTGCAACATGCGCAGTTGGTTTGAAACAATTGAAGACCGCACTTACACGTATCCAGTTTCCTGTGGAGGCTTCTCTAGCGCATTTCACCTGCATGGCAGGCAACCCTTGCACGTCGTCAAATGTGCGAAAGAGGGCGAAACGACGCTTGTCTACACGTCGGTATGCTACGTGCGTCTCCAGTCAAAGGCCGCACGTTTCAGTATAATCTAAAATTTCAAGAGAAAGGAAGGAACAGCAAAAGTAAAAAAAAATCTTATCTCGCTGTTTTCTTCGCGCCATTTTCACACTAGCGTCCCGGCGCATTCTCCCGTCTCTGCGCGGAAAACGAAACGCCTTTCCTTCTCTCACTTCTTTTGACCCCCCTCCCCTCCAAAGAGAAGGAGCCACGAATAAGTGAAATAGGTATACAGCAGACGTGGCTTCTTTCCTAATACCTTACGCTCCTTTCTCTACGAAGCGTGCCCCGCGCCACCTATTGGTAGATTTTGCCGCAAACTTGGGACAAAAACACGAATCTGTTTCGAGTGCGTTTAAGATTCCTTGAGCGGCCAGCATCTGAGAACAACAATGCATCTTTGTTTGGTTTTTCAAACACAGCAAGACGTTAGGATGCAGACGTTACGTACGCTGAACGCCCAAGTGAAAAGCGTGGCCTGTTACGTGGCGAGCATTGCGGAGTAAGGCCAACCGGTTTGTAGAGCACCGGCCTTGATTTATGCACCTTTACGATAGAAAAAAAAAAGAGCGAGCGGTATTTTCTAAAGTGATAAGTGACATCTCGGCATGGCTTGTGTAGTATTATGCGTACCGAAACTGAAGCATTGTCTATGATATTGTGAGAAAACAAGGGCGTCGTTTTAAGTGAACAAAGTCAACGCTACGGGAAGCCAACAATGCATAGAGGCGTGTGGCATGTCACTTGCAAAATTGATTCATTGATTGAGAGGAAGAGAAGTGGAGCAGAGTGGTTAACTAGACGGAAGATACGAGGCATCGTAAAGAGATGCAGAGTGGTGATAGAAGTGCTAAGGAAAAGTTGAATCAAATATTATAATTACGTGATACTTCACGCATGCGGTCGGCGATTCAAGTTTTATAAAAAAAGGTGGCTGATCCATCCGTCATGGGGATCGGCATAATACGAAAGCGAAATGTGTCTTCCCAGAAGTGGTTGATCGATTATAATCCGTTGATTTATGAGAGCTTGTAGAATGTCTATATTTGTTTGGCCGATAGAGAGCCATTTAATGCGGACTAGGGTGCACCATGTGCGCGCCGTCTGCCCACACTGACGCCTAGCGGCACATCTCCGTGCCACGTGCCTGGGAATCGACGTCGATTATCAGGAAGGTGACCGTGTTGCAATTTTTTTCATAGAGTGACACGTCATAAAATGATGCTAAATATATGTACAACAGTTGCATGCACAGATATATGTTGAAAAGTTGCAAATGTTTGTATAGCCAGTTGTTTGGGCCTGCGCCACGATGCCAACTGGAACATGCGTATTAGCAACACCAGAAGCCGATATGCAGCGCTGATGCTCGCGAAGATGCTGGCTCTGAAGACTGCTACATAAATCAACTTCACCGCATGGCAACTATCCACAATCAACATTAACCCGACGTGACGGATGTATCAAAGGAGTGCATATGTAATGTTTATAAAATTGGGTAGGCAGCACTGCAACCACTATTGCCGTTTCTCGAAGATCAGCGCCTATTTGAAAAGTAGTTCCGAGACCTGGCGTAGTTCTGTGGTAAAATGCTTCACTGCCACGCAGAATGATTGGGTTCAATTTCAGCTGGGACCCTGACATTTATTCTTTGCAATCATCGGGTCGACGCTACCGATGCCGGCTATTTCTTAAGACTTGCGCATTAAAATTGCTCATGTGAGTTATCATTGTTCCTGGGTAGATATTAAGTGTCAATCACCAGCGGCACATACCAGCCCGTGGGTATGGGCAAATGTCTGGCGGGAAGTGTTTGACGACGTACACGACGGAATTGTGACAGTATTCATGTCTTGATCGGGACGTCATATTCGTGGAACCATCTTACCCTCCCATGGTAATCTTGGTTCACGCCAAGTTAAGGGGGTGGCCACGAAAGCAACCAAACGTAAGCGGCTGGATAGATAGATAGATAGATAGATAGATAGATAGATAGATAGATAGATAGATAGATAGATAGATAGATAGATAGATAGATAGATAGATAGATAGATAGATAGATAGATAGATAGATAGATAGATACGCTTGAAATCGCCGAAGTTCGCTAAGAAATGCTTTGCATTTAAAAGGCACTGCGAGAGGAAAGCATGCGATATAAAAGGCGCGTTCATGTAGCCTTCTTCATATGTTTGGTGGTGGCACAGAGGGTCAAACAGCCACCAGCCTTCGTCGCGGACCGAAAGGTCGCGGGTTCAATAACTCTTAACGAATTCTTTTTGTTCTTTCCCATCTGATGGCGCTGATATTGCTGACGTATTTCCGTAAATACGCGATGGAAGTCTTAGTGGACCCTGGACTAAAACGTTTTCGTCTTAAAAGGAAATGTTAGAGTACATTTTCGTTGTAATTACCCGACGGAACAACGCAGCTCACGTATTCAGAATGTATTCACAGTTCTCCACTCTTCGATTGTCCCCTGGTCCCTTGTAAGCGCAAAACACGATGGCGTTCTTCTAACTTCGGCTGTTAGCATTTTACTTTATAATACGTCGACAATGCACTTCCACATATCTGCGGAACCTACAGAAGTAAGAGCTTTGTCTTAACGTTTCAGTTCGTAATCTGCCCATGTGTCGGTAGCCGAGTTTCCCGCAGGCTCAGTTCACATTGTGCAATACTTTAACCGCAATTTGTTACATGTTTAAAGTGGTCTCGGTGATGAAAACTACAGAGACAATGACGTGAATCACTAGGCGATAAGTAATTTGTGCTTGTACGCGGCAATTTTTCCTTCTGAGTTTTTTTTTTTATGTTTGCGTGTGTCCAGTCTTCATTTCGGGGGGGGGGGGGGGAGGGCAGGTCTAAATTGTGGCGAAGCTTTTACCACTGTCGAAGATAGAGTACAAACAAAATGCGAGAAGTGCCGAAAATATATCTAATATTTCTGGGTCCGCATTTCGAAAGAGACAAAGATAGTCGTTATTTAGGAGTTGTTCCGCGCGTTTTAGTCCTACTCAATGCCGCATGCATGTGTTGGTGATTGCGCCCGTTTTTAAGGGGTCCTCATTTTACACGACCACGTAGACAACCTCGCGTACTTTGCGAAACGTAAATATACTCACCCCCGTATTCTAGAACGTCCCTTCACTCAACGCTTCACCTTCACTTGACAAAGCCGACGGGAGCGCCGTCTCTAGGCACGGCAAGTCACTGCATATCAGCGATAATTTGCTGCGATTCATGAGTAGCGCAGCATCATTTTCAGCCGAGCAGTAGCGCAGTGCTCAACTCTGGCAAGTGAAGGGTGAAATTCGAGTCAAGGAGCGTTTGTGAATACGGGGATGAGTATTCAAGGAAGAGATAAGCAAGAGCCCTGCCCGGTAGCGAAGTGGGTGAGGTTCACCAATCAGATCGTACGCAGATGTACGAATACAAGTAAATCACACAAACATTATTGTTGACTCACATTATTTCTAAAGTTCTCAATAATATCTTTTTATATAGCCTGTAGAACGTCACATGAAACGTAGAATAATAAAAAAAATGTGAGTGAGTTGCTAGAGTCACGTACAAACATTTCAGTTAAGGAATAATCTTACAAATAATAAAAAAAGAAGCTTTGAAATGATTATTGTGTGACATTGCCTCAACGAGATCGCGCAGTTAATGTCACTCATGAACTACCACGACAAGGGTGATTGAGAGGTCACAAAAAAAGCGAGTAAACGTCATTCTATTTGCGTCGTAAATAGAATGACGTTCTATGACGTCATTGAATGACGTTCCCCCCCCCAAAAAAAAGAAAAGAAAGAGAGCAATAAAGAAATAAAATGAAAAACAATAAACAAATGAAACAATAAAAAATGCATTTGAAAGTCGAAAATCCAGTTACTGTCCTCTAAATGTTCGTTACAGAGTTGAAAGAAACCTCAAGAAGCCGCTTTCAAAGGGTGCAGTCACTTTGTTTTCGATATTTAGAAATGTGTCAAAGAGAGAGGGGATGAGAAAAAAAAGGCGGAGAGAATGCGTATGACGACAGATGGTAATTGCAACAAAGGAATGAAAAAAATATAACAATAAAAAGTGTTGGCAAGAGAAGCTCGACTAAACTGCAAAGCATTGGGCTTACCGAGTCATTGGACATAATTTATCGGCGAACACTCGAAAGCTACGCAGCGGTCACTTCTCCCGCAATACCTAAGAAAATGGAGATAACAAAAAAAAAAAAACGGCTGCCGGAAGAAAACACGCCGCACAACAAATGGTGATCGCAAGGAGTGCGGCGAGGCATTTTCATCGGGCCGCTCGAAGTCAACAAACAGATTTCTCCCGCTCGAAATAGTGGTACACGCGCAAGCCTTAAGAGCACCACCGACGTAGTGAACGCTGGCGAATGCTTTAGAGCGAACGATAGAGGAAGAGCCGAGTTATGGAGGCACTGAGGCAGCAACCCAGAGCAACTCTGCGTCGGATGGTCCATTTCTTTTCAGCCTTTTTTTTATCCTTAAACCTGGCAGCGTAAAGCAAAATACCGAGGGTCACATTACAAAAAAAAAAAGAATTGTTACAGTGCGTGCGACTCTAAATCGTTCGTAGAGCGAGCCGTCAGTGTCTTTCCGAGTGAACGTGTTTCAAGTTCTCAGCGTTGCCGCTAGAGGGCTGAACTTTAATCAAGCCGATAACCTTAAATGCCTCGTTGAACACGATATCCGACCGGCGGCGTCTCGCGGCGTCGAAAACAAGCGCTTGAGAAAAAAAAGAAAAAAAAAACGTCGTTGCGTGTTGACGTCTCCATATCACCTCATCATGACATCCCAGAGTGACATATGTGACGTCAGTATGACGCCATCGTGATATCGCTGTGACGTCACGTGACGACGTCATCTCATGACATCGTAGCCTGATGGCATTGCGAAACCACGCTCGTTGCAGAAAGTTTTTGAAGGGTGGTGGGTCCACATCATCACACCGACGGTGTAGAAAAATATGTCTTTCGTTTCTGGGTTGTTCCAAGTAAGAGAGAAAGACAGAGAGAGTGGGAGGAGATGTAATGCGCGGAGCCGAATAGATATTAACCAAAAAAACATCTGGCTGGCTACCCTGCACTGGGGAAGGGAAGACAGAGAGTAAGAAAGAGAGGTATGAGAGCGGTGGGAAGGGAAGCGGAGGAAAGCAGGGCTGTTTCTACATTCATAATAAGATTATTAAATTAGGCTCTCTGTTGACCTTGAAAATATAATAATAATAACAACATTTGTGGTTTCGCTTCCCGAAACCACGATATGATCGTGAGAGACGCCGTAGTGGAAGGCTCCGGAAATTTCGACTATATGGTGTTCTTTAACGTGCACTGATGACATCGCACAGTATGTATACACGTGCATCTACCATTTCTCCTCCATAGAAATGCGACCGCAGCGGTGATCGAACCCGCGACCTTCGTGTTCAGCCGCCGAGCCCCATAACGACCTCTCCACCGTGGTGTATTCCTTTAAATAATACCGTTAAATATACATAGCAGGTTGTTATATTGGACGCCTTTCGCTTTTCTCTGAGGTCAATCCGTCGTGTGCGATAACAGCTCTCTCCTCGAGCACGTCGCAAATGATCATGCGAGAATGCCACCACGCCACAGAATTCACTGAAGCACGTGCGGGTATCGATGACATGTAATAACTCCAGACTTCCAGCAAGTGGAATACCAACCCGACGCTGGCAGTCATTGATATCCGTCAGAACTTCCGGCTCTGTTTACCGAACGCCGCGAAGAGCTTGTGGGGGATGAGGTGTCAGCTAGCCTCGTTCTCATCGGCCGCAGTAATTACCCGAAATGAGCCGCGGAGAAATCGATCTGCGAAAAGCGAACGCTGACCAGATGACCGCTGCCTCGCGATCCCGGAAGTCAGCGTTGAACGAAGGGGAACGAGCGACAGAGGAAGGGAGGTAGCTAAATGCTTGACGCATAAAAAAAAGTGATACGTATGAAGTAGACAAAAAGTATTTCTGTTTCATTTCAGCAAAACAACGAATATATATTTTAGTTACAAAGAGCCCTGTTTTTTTAAAAGTGTACCTCAATTACACGCTTCTACTAGTCGAAAATTGCAGGACACCTGAGCTTCGTCTTCAAGAAATCGATAGCGTGATCGGGTCCCGTGAGCACCGCGTTGCGTTGCATCGGTCCTCGGTGCGTACATCAACCGTGCCCCGAATAAACGAACGACTGTAAGCATAACGTTGGCCGTTTCAGGGTACCCCTGTAAGTACAATCGCTGGTGCCTGCTAAGCGCCCATGACGCCGCAATTATTCCTTTTGAGAATTATCGAAGGGCTCACTATACGCACCTGTAAGGCAACACGCGGGTACATATGCTTGAGCACTTTGTGGTGGGTGAGCTTCTAAAACACCCGCTCGTTGCGCAATTCACAAATATTGACGTCTTGCGTAATTCTACGCATCTGCCACGCAATAGTACGTGCGTCAGGTGACTCCTTACTTCATACGCGATTCATAATATGTTTTTCATCCTTTTTTTTTGTCAGTTTCGAGTGTGGCCTTGTGGTAGAATTACATGTCACGCAGAAGGTCATGGGTTAAATTCTCATTTGGGACCAGAGTTTTTGTATTGTTTATTTTTTTGCATCTTTCTTAATACTTCAATCACAGACAAAATAATTTTTCACTCACAACCAACGACGTCTACATTGGAATTTCTGCGAAATCAGCTTTTTAACACTTCTGCGGTAAACTCGCGCTATGGTTATGAGACAAGGCCTAAATAAGCCATTGCTGATTGTTGACATGGAAACCATCGTGAGAGCGCAACCGAAAACATGACACACGAGAACAAACAGACAAGAACATGTGCGCACTACCAACTGGTTGCGCTGTCAGGCTGGTTTCTATATCGAGACATCAACTCGCCTTTTCTGATCGCTGAGTGTTATTGATGGGCGAATCTATTTAACATGCACTTAAGTGCGCGGGTGCATGCGAAATAGGCAACCACGCTCGCCTCCCGGAAGAAGGTATAGAGCTAACACTGCCCAATCTTAACGGACACCACGACATACCACTCATAATGACCGTAAGAGATTTATCTCAAGCGACCACTTCCACCACTGTCGCCACCACCACCGCCCAATTTATCAGAGTCTGAGAGCCATAAAGATGGAGATGCATTAAAGGTGCTGCCGGATGTCGCTTAGTACTTACTAAGCACTTATTAAAAGTCGGTGCAGAATGCCCTGCAATGTATATCATCATCCACAGATTGTTTCACCGACGAAAACTTTCAAGTCCTCGCTGTGTTGAGGTCGCCACAATGCCCACTCCTCAACAGTATGACAACTCTATCAGCTCAGTGAGCAGCGCAAGTCCTGGAGGCTGAATTTCTTGGATTCAGTCCTCGCAAGCCTTTTTTAAACTCTAGGGTGCCAGTCTACCTTTATACAATTACGGAGGAATTGACCTCGAATATTTCTCAGTTGTGACTGCCCAGGCTGCGCGGTGAATGCTACTATGTGTGCGCGAATACGACTTGATCTCTCCTCCCGATCTTCGTTCTCCCCTTCACCCTCCCCCCACTGGTTTAGCAAACCGGGTACAACTAATGCTGCTAAAACCTGATTAACCTGCCTGCCTACACTTTTCCTTGCTCTTTCTCCCTACCCCTAACTTGAATACGGCTGCCGTGTGAAGAATTGTACTCACGCTCTCCTTTCTTAGCAGGGCAATCCTGCTGTGACTGAAGGATGAAAGAAAGGGAGCTGTTCGAGGGGGCTCGTTACTTTGTTAGAAACAAATAATGAAACCAACATACAATTAATCCAAGGGCACATTACTTGTATTCAACTGTTGCGTAGTAATTACGGCACAAACTTAAATCAATTGAAGTGGATGAAGAAGTACGAACGCGAACTTCAGGTTTGGAGTCTCCATGACCGTCGTTCCTAGACTACGATCACAACTTTTTTTTTTGTAAACCATCTCACAGCTATAGCTGCTACATATCCGCTCATATCCCCGAGGAAACTGGAATAATCAAGCACTCGTTGCCCACCAGGCGTCGCAAACCTTCAGCGTGCATGCGTAATCGGTTCTTAACAAGCGTGGAGCTTGAGCTAGGGACGTGTGTAAGACGTTCAACGTACGTATACGAGACGAAGACCTTTAACGTTCGGACCCTTTCAGTACGTTCAACATTCCCCGGGCTGGTCACAGAGAAATGATGAAGCACTCAGGCGCGAGGCTTCAACGAGCAAGTGAAAGAGAGATGAACGTAAAGGAAAGGCAAGGACTTCAACCCGAGGAAATCTCCGTTTGGGGACCTTGTCTTCGGGAGCGAGAAAAGGTTTTCACGAAAGTGAAGCAGGAGAATAGAGTATGTAACGATATTACAAAGTCATGACGATATCACCATCCAGAAGCAACATATACGCTCCGCGAAAAGCTACAGTGTTCGAGAAGGGCGCGTTACACAACGCACTGGGCCGAACAAATAAATTGGACAATAAAAACAAGTTTTGCGCGAATAAAATCGCGGATGAAAGTGAAAATTGTAAGAAGAGAACACACGGCGAACAATGTAGCCGCTGCATAGACGAAAAGCAGACGAAAGGGGAGAACGAAGAGTATAGAGAAAGCAGAGCGACTGAACAGCGTTGTGGTGAAAGGCGCAATTGGAATAGAATACGGGAGAATTAGAAGTCGTTAACGGGAGAGTGATGGAAATGATGCGTATTTAATCGAGCTAACAAAGCAGTTGCGCAAGAATGGGAGTTCCGGTGTGTCTGTTTGTAACCCCCGGAGGTGCGGAGGCAACAAATGGAAGGCTGCACTGCCGGCAGAATGGACTGAAAGAGCCAGGCTTGACCAAGAAAGACGCACGATGCCGCCACCGTCGCCAGGACGGCTGGGTGCAATCGATCGGACTCGATCGAATTAATCGACGATCGGTAGAAAAAGGCGTCCTTATCGAGTCGCCGGCGCCCGGATAATGGAAGAGACGACAACCGAAGACGACGGCAACCGCTGGGGTCCGACCTGCAGCCCGCAAAAGGACGACGCTCCGAAGGCGACGCCAGGAGGCGGTGTCGTTCACTCTCGAGGTGGTGTAGGGTGGCCGACCAGACGGGACGCAGTTGTTTCCCGGTTAGCCGCCTCCGACTCCCTTTTGCTCCCTCTCTTTGTTCCATTGTCGCGGTTGGCGCGAGGTCACGACAGAGCTGCGGCCGGAAGCAACGGCATTGTAGTGCTTTCGCACCACCGAACACAGGCGTTTCGACAAGAGCTAATTTCGTGCGGGAAGTGAGGGAAAAAAAGGGGGCAACACCACCAGCTCCACCACTTCGTCACTCTTCACGCCCTTAGCATGTAGTTGCACCAGTTTCTCTATGCAGTGTTTATAAGTGACCACAACGTCATTCAAGAAAGAAGAAAACTTTTAAGCTTTCGTATGCGTTGTGGTACTTCACATCATAGCTCGGCGAACTCACTCTCGAGTCGGCTCACTCGAACTAACTCAGACTCGGATCGTGTCACGAGCCCATGTGAGTCATATTGTGGTGAGTTTGAGTCCGAGTGAGTCACAAGCTTAGGTTATTTGCTCCGCACCGTACGTAATGTCCCTGCTGATTCCAAGCTGCTTCTATCTCAATCACTCATTCGCCCTGTTCTTCAATATGTGGAATTCCCTGCCTGGTAAAATTCGCTCCTTACAACTAAAAGACTTGACAGCTGCAGTCAATTAACATCTTACTAACCTGTAATCAACATCATGCTTACTTAAGCATTGCTGCGGGTGTAACTGCGTTAGCATTTGCATTCCTTGCTTGCATTTTTAATTGTCATTCCATATAGTATATAGTATAGTAGGCTAATAAAAGCATGGTAACTGCTGAAATTTTTTTTATATCATTGCAAGGAAGTATTATTTCGTCTGTGACTAGTATTCCCCATTTCTGGAGACGCGTATGTGGGTGAAAACAGGGCTAGTTATTGTAGTTTGATCATGTAGCCCTCTTATTGTTATTGGTCGTTTTAATAATTTATCACGTACCGATATTTTTCAACCGAATGCCACTTATACTCTAGATAATTAAAACAGACCTGTGATCATGCCACTGGTTAATGTGATAAATAATTTTGCTGTAATATTGTGAAAGGCCACAATTGGCTGACCTACATTTACTCCCTACGTCCTTCAGAGTGAAAGTGCTTCCATCATCTCCTTTTTCCTTATCTGTATTAAATGCGAAGCATTTCTTAGCGAACATTTGTGACTTTGAGCATATCTATCTATCAAGCCGCCTACGACTTTTAGCTCTCCTGGCCGTTTCTGTAGTGGTATTGATACCAAACTTGGTATGGCATAACATGACTGTATGAAGAACATATTTGACTAGTCATAATATGAAAATAATGACATGTATGTCATGATTTACATTTCGTGTTCCTGCAGCTCTTGCGATGGTTTCGTTCACATGGCATGTTGGAAAACTGGTATGGTATGATGTGATTGCATGGCGAACACAAGCGACAGACTCAAACATGGAAATAATGATATAAGTGTCATGAATGTTGTGATTTACATTTCGTGGCCCTGCAGCTCTTGCGGTGGTTTCGTTCACATGGCATGTTGCAACACTGTTATGGTATGACATGATTGCGTGGCGAACACAAGCGACAGACCCTAACATGAGGCAATAACGGAAACTTGTTTGTTGAGGCTGATCTTCGCTTTCGGCAGGAGTTTCTGAAACGGCTTCAGCTCTGACATCTAACGGAAACTTGTTTGTTGAGGCTGATCTTCGCTTTCGGCAGGAGTTTTTCAAACGGTTTCAGCTCTGACATCTGCAACTGCCTGTGGCTGCAAGTTGTAACTTCGCTGGTTAACCATCTGTACGGAGTGCTTGAGCGGAGATTTGTGCTTCAATTTATTTTTTCTTTTCTCTCTCTCTTCTTTTTTTCGTTCTTTTCGCTGCATTGCCATGGGCCTGAAACGGTACCTGGTGTAAACGACAGGTCCAGCCTTGCGTTTTGTCATCCTGAAGTGGACGACTTGGCATGAACGAAAGTGATTATACAGATGCCTATTTAATTAAGCAGCAAAGTTAGTTAGATGCCGTATTTGCACGATTGTAAGTCGACTCGAATGTAGGTTGACCCCCCTAAAATGGCACGGCATAAAAAAAGAGGAGCACGAGTACACCTTAAAAAAAAAAGATTTTTATTAACACATCGTTAAGCCACTGGTGTGCAAAGGCCCGCATGCATGCAGGATTGGTAGGTTCGCCTATTGTATGGGCCTGAGCGAACAAGTTTTCGTGCCTTCTTCCCCCCCCCCCCCATCGTGCGTCCCTACAGTAGTCGGTCAGCGTTTGTGGTGTCTCGACCTCTTTTTGGTGGCCATGTGTGCACGTCCTGCCTTTACAAATGAATACTTACAAATTACCTTAGCTCTTTAATGTTCCAAGTGCACTCTACCCACACATATTTCAACCCAGGAGCTTTTGTATGCCAGCTTTATATATTCGTCAGTGGCGCGAGTTACAAAACTAAAAGGGGGGGGGGCACATTTAACTTCCTGTAAACTTTTTTTTTGCGGATTTTTACCGCAGGGGCGCCTGCGCAAGTAGGCGTTTGGTGTGTAGCGACACCACGAACCCGAGCTAACGGGGGAGTTTCGACTCCCTCCCACGCCTAGCCGTGCGTGGCTTTGCCGTGTCCGAGGAAAAGGGGATCCTGGGGGTTGAGCCGACGCTGGGTGATTGGACCGTTAAGGCCCCCCGGCAGAGGCAACACACCCCTTTGGCCCCGGCTTCACGTAGACGGCACCCCTGAGCTGATCCACCCAGGGGAATCGGCAGTCGCCTTTTCCTATCTCTCTCTCCCTACATCTTCGTCTTTATCTCTTAATATTTATCTGTCCTGTCTTCTACTCTCTTCCGTTTACTTCCAAACTTCCTGGCGGCTAGGGTTAACCCTGTGCAAATAGCCTACCTTGGTCTAGGCGCATTGGGTTATAGTGGCGTTGTACGGCTGGCGTCTGCAGGTTTCAGCATTTGTAACCTTGTAGCGTCCCCTCGTTGGGCTCCGTGGTGGGTGGCCGCCAACGCTGCTGAACAACAATAAGGAAGACATGCATGGTGCATTCCCATTCCCACTACTGTCTGATAGTACCGGCTTAAAGCCGGTACGCACCGATGATCTCCCCAGAGAAGGATTGGCCACCCTGGTGCAGTATCTGGCCACCCCCTCCCGTAGGCATTCGTCAATTAACTCACGGCCCTCAGTCCCCACCAGCTGCGGAGCAACTGACCACGGCGGCGGTCAGATCTGCAAAGCAGCAGAGGGTGCTAGGAATCTCTGGATACGGACAGGCCACCATTGGAACTTGAACTTAGCAACGTTTAACGTTAGAACGTTATCTAGTGAGGGAAGTCTAGCTGTATTATTCGAGGAGCTAGAAGGCATTAAATGGGATATAATAGGGCTGAGTGAGGTTAGGAGGACAGATGAGGCCTATACTGTGCTACAGAATGGGCACGTCATTTGCTATCGGGGCTTGGCAGACAGAAGAGAACTGGGAGTAGGGTTCCTAATTCACAGAAACATAGCTGTCAACATAGAGGATTACTATAGCATTAATGAAAGGGTGGTAGGCATTGTAATTAAACGGAATAAAAGATACAAAATGAAGGTAGTACAGGCTTACGCGCCTACATCCAGCCATGATGACGCTTCAGTTGAAAGCTTCTATGAAGACGTGGAATCGGCAATGAGTAAGGTGAAAACACAGTATACTATAGTAATGGGCGACTTTAATGCAAAGGTAGGGAAGAAGCAGGCTGGAGACCAGGCAGTAGGAGATTATGGCATCGGCACTAGAAACGCCAGAGGAGAGCTACTAGTAGAATTCGCAGAACGCAATAATCTGCGTATTTTGAATACCTTCTACCGAAAACAAGAAAACCGCAAGTGGACATGGAGGAGCCCTAATGGCGTAAATAAGAACGAAATAGACTTTATAATGACTGCACACCCAGGAGTCGTGCAGGATGTGGAAGTGGTTGGCAAGGTAAGATGCAGTGACCATAGAATGGTACGGGCTCGAATCCGCCTAGACTTGAAGAAGGAACGACAGAAACTGATACGCAAGGAGCAAATCAATGAGCTAGCACTGAGAGGGAAAGTACAGGAATTCAGAGCGTCACTGCAGAACAGGTACTCTGCTCTTAGCGAGGAAACCAACCTTAGCGTAGATACAATGAATGATAATCTGACGAGTATCATCACGGAGTGTGCAGTGGAAGTTGGAGGCAGGGTAGCTAGACAGGACACCGGCAAGCTTTCCCAGGAAACGAAGAACCTAATTAAGAAGCGTCAAATTATGAAAGTGTCAAGTACAACAGACAAAATAGAACTGGCAGAGCTTTCGAAGCTGATTAATAGACGTAAAGTATGCGATGTAAGAAGGTATAACATGGAGAGAATTGAGCACGCTCTGAAAAACGGAGGAAGCGTCAAAGCAGTGAAGAGGAAACTTGGGATAGGCAAAAGGCGGATGTATGCACTAAGGGACAAAGAAGGCAAATTAACTACCAATATGGATAGGATAGTTAAAATAGCGGAGGAGTTTTACAGAGATCTGTACAGTAGCTGAGACAACCACGACCTTAATACTATAAGAACTAGCAGTAACCCAGACGACACCCCACCGGTAATGATAGAAGAAGTCAGAAAAGCTTTGGAGAGCATGCACAGAGGCAAAGCTGCTGGTGAGGATCAAGTAACATCAGATCTGCTGAAAGATGGAGGACAGATTGTGTTAGAAAAACTAGCCACTCTATTTACGAGGTGTCTCCTGACGGGAAAAGTACCAGAGTCTTGGAAGAACGCTAACATCATCTTAATACATAAGAAAGGAGATGACAAGGACTTGAAGAATTACAGGCCGATCAGCTTGCTCTCTGTAGTATACAAGCTATTTACAAAGGTAATTGCTAGCAGAGTAAAGAAAACATTAGAATTCAATCAACCAAAGGAACAAGCAGGATTTAGAACAGGCTACTCAACAATTGACCACATTCATACTATCAATCAGGTAATAGAGAAATGCTCAGAGTATAACCAACCACTATACATAGCCTTCATAGATTACGAGAAGGCGTTTGATTCAGTAGAAATATCAGCCGTCATGCAGACACTGCGGAATCAGGGCGTAGATGAAATATATATGAACATTCTGGAAGAAATCTACAGGGGATCAACTGCTACCATAGTGCTTCATAAAAAAAGCAACAGAATACCAATAAAGAAGGGTGTAAGGCAGGGGGACACAATCTCCCCAATGCTATTCACTGCGTGCTTACAGGACGTTTTCAGAAGCCTAGAATGGGAACAGTTAGGGATAAGAGTTAATGGAGAGCACCTCAGTAACCTGCGCTTCGCCGATGACATTGCATTGCTGAGTAACTCAGGGGACGAATTGCAACTCATGATTACGGAGTTAGACAAGGAGAGCAGAAAGGTGGATCTTAAAATTAATCTGCAGAAAACGAAAGTAATGTACAACAACCTCGGAAAGGAGCAGCGCTTTGCGATAGGTAATAGTGCACTTGAAGTTGTAAAAGACTATGTCTATTTAGGGCAGGTAATAACCGCAGAGCCTAACCACGAGATTGAAGTAACTAGAAGAATAAGAATGGGGTGGAGCACATTCGGCAGGCACTCTCAAATTATGACAAGTAGATTGCCATTATCCCTTAAGAGGAAGGTATATAACAGCTGTATCTTGCCGGTACTTAGCTACGGAGCAAAACCTGGAGACTCACAAAGAGGGTTCAACTTAAATTGAGGACGACGCAGCGAGCAATGGAAAGAAAAATGGTAGGTGTAACCTTAAGAGACAAGAAGAGAGCAGAGTGGATTAGGGGACAAACGGGAGTTAAGGATATCATAGCTGCAATAAAGAAGAGGAAATGGACATGGGCCGGGCATGTAGCACGTAGACAGGATAACTGCTGGTCATTAAGGGTCACCAACTGGATTCCCAGAGAAGGGAAGCGGGGTAGGGGGAGACAGAAGGTTAGGTGGGCAGATGAGATTAAGAAGTTTGCGGGTATAAATTGGCAACAGCAAGCACAGGACCGGGTTAACTGGCGGAACATGAGAGAGGCCTTTGTCCTTCAGTGGACGTAGACAGGCTGATGATGATGATGATGAATTTCGTGCCACCTTGGATACAGGAGGGTAGTGAAAATCGGCTGGGGCGTCGACAACGAATTCCGCACTTAACGTTTGCTGTGTACACATTGATGCGATGGGCTTGAGACTTTCTGTATTTCTGTGGATGTTTCCGTGCATGTACGAGTGTTTGTATGTACTTGTGTCACTATGTATGTATGTATGTATGTATGTATGTATGTATGTATGTATGTATGTATGTATGTATGTATGTATGTATGTATGTATGTATGTATGTATGTATGTATGTATGTATGTATGTCTGTATGTACGTATGTATGTATGTATGTATGTATGTATGTATGTATGTATTGTATGTATGTATGTATGTATTATGTATGTATGTATTGTATGTATGTATGTATGTATGTATGTATGTAAACATGCTTGCTTATACCTTCCATTTCCTCAGTCTGAGTAACAACTCCGTATAGCTAACACAGTAGTTTTGAAAGCGCCTCAAGTGAAGACGCGTTTCTGTTATCTGCTACAGAAATGGAGCATCAGAGTATAGAGCAGCGTGGTGCCATAAAGTTTTGTGTTAAACTTTGTGAATTCACTATTGTGACTTTTGAAAAGTTGAAGCGAGCGTATGGGGAACACTGCTTATCAAGAGCACACGTTTTCCCCCTTGCACAAATGATTTTTGGAAAGCCGAGAAAACGTTGAAAAGGAACCTCGCTCAGGGAGACCTGCAGCTTCTAAAACTGACGAAAACGTTGAACGTGCGAGGGATCTTGCGAGATCAGACCATCGTTTAAGAGTAAGGATTGTGTCTAAAGAGTGAAATTTAAACACTTTCACCGTATATCAAATTTTGATAGACGATTTGAACATGCGAGAGATTCGCGCCAAAGTGGTGTCGAAAAACGTCCCAACTTAACAAAAGGGGAATCGAAAAAAAAACTTGTGCATTAACTTTCTTGAGAGGATTGTCAATGACCAAAACTTGCTCAATTATGTTCCCACACGTGGCGAATTCAGAATATTTGAGTACGATACTGAAACAAAGAAGCAAAGCAAAGAGTGGCGCACCCAGTCATCTCGTAGGCTGTAAAAATGTCGAAAGAGCAAATAAACAGTCAAGACCATGTTGCTTTGTTTTTGAGTTTTTTTGACAGTGTATTGCACACACGGAATCGCGCACACAACCAGCTTTACATCAGCAATATCGGCTGCTGCTGCAGATGCTGCTGTATGACGAATAGAAGGACCATTTCAAACATTACACCGGTGGCTCAACAACTGCTGAGGGATCTTCAGGAGCTGTTAACTTGCCAGTAACAGAAGAAACGTATAATTTCAGAACGTCTTTTAAGACTACATGGACTGCTGTGGAGCTTGCAGCACACCGCAGTGCACTTCGACGTATTCAACTAGAGTCACCCTCAAAATGCGGTATATTCACAGACTCCAAGTCAGCCCTGCATTCTGTGTCGTAGGCTTTGCCTCGTGGTGCACAAGACCAAGCATTCATGGAAGCCTTCCAAGGCTTAAAACTGATAATAAAAACTTGAGGTAAGGGTGAAATTGGTTTGTGAATAGGGCCACAGTGTTTATTGCGTAATGCCATCGTTTAGTTACAGTCATTAACAGCTTATCGCTGTGCCATAGTAGAGCCCTTGGAACTCTAAATGGCACCTTCCGTCCTAATTATTTTCTTTTCTCAGACATTCATTTCTGTAAAGACGTAGCTCAGTGGAGGTACAGTACTGAAACAGGAAATGCCTATTATTATAAATAATTTTATTTTTCTTGATTAACCCCCTGATTACCCCACGACTGTTCAATATCAATATTATATTTGTTTATTTTGACGTATTGTTTGTGGTGCATACTTATACGTACTTGTATGATGCCTGTAAATAGTCTTGTACAATGGATTTCGAACACGCAGGGAGCAGAATTTTCGAAAGGAGATTACTTGCAACAGAAGCCTTCGACACACACACACACACACACACACACACACACACACACACACACACACACACACACACACACACACACACACACACACACACACACACACACACACACACACACACACACACACACACACACACACACACACACACACACACACACTCTCTCTCTCTCTCTCTCGACTTTATTTTGTCCTCAAATAACGCAGCAATGGCTCACCCGCTCTCCTATATATACTGATCAAATATACTCGTCATATTAAATAACAAACTATCAGTAGTGGTCGCATGCGGCACGGAAACAGATTCACCAGGAAAGTCAACGTCCATTTCGTGAGAGGTTGACTCCAAAAACGTCCATTGTGCGACCACACCAAGTGAAAATATCAAGTTGTCAACTTTTCATCTACTCCTGCGTCCCCCAATTGCTGAAACCTCGTGGTCACCGAGTATAGTTAAAGTACTGCGAGATTGAGGCCAGGCAGAACTAAAAGAATACAATAAAATACGAAGCAGACGTATGGCCAAGCTTCGTGTGAGAAGGGGAGGGGGAGGGGTACTCAGTGTTGAGCTTTTCGAACGACGCGATGAGGGTATGGTGAAATATTAATGTACAACGTATCGACTCCAGCGGGCAAGTGGTTCAAACCATGCGAGTTATTCCTTGTATGTCCACTTTCTAGGCGGAGGCTAATTGATTTTGCACTGAATGTTCGCGCTACTAACGAGCGGAATTGCCCCTGTGTGACAAGGGAGTGATTACGCTTCAAATTAATTTTTTTTTCATTACCGGTACACGATGGGTTTTTTTTTTTTTTTGCTCGCTTACTTCCAGACAAACCTGCCTGTCCTGACTCCACTGAGACGGCTGTCACATTTGTTCAGCCAACGCAAGAGACAGACAGAAAGAGACAGAAAAGGAAAATTACGTCTCCACACAAACTAGCTTATCATTGCCGCTGCAATGAGACATTATGTCAGTAAATGTATCCCGTTTGTCGGGAAGATAGCTGATAAACACATGGAGGCCTCCACAACTGTAATTACCAAGTGACTAAGCCTCTGTTACAGAGTAACTAGCGACTCAATAGGCAGACCAAGCGCATGGTTCGTAGTATTGATTCGACCGAAAGAGGACCGAATTGTAGCTAAACGACAAGCCCTCTGCTCAGGACTATTTTACGGATGTGTTTTAGTGCCGACATATCAAGCAATTAACTTTGCCATTTTGAATATTTTACGACCTAACGAACCGTGTTAAGGTAGGCGCATACAAAGAAAAACTGCTGGATTGATGCATTCGATGTTTCAAGACATTGTTAATTTCAAATGAAAGGTGAAGCTTGCTCAGCCTTGTAATGCTTAAGACGGTGAAACTGCACAAATCTGAACACTAATCTCGTTGCCCTCTCGTTGTTTGTTTCTAAGTCCTAGCTAGGTGGCGTAGGTTGTTCTTAGGTTGCTTCTGTAGGTCGCTGCAAGGCTTTAAAGAAACCGACAACTGATTTTTTTTTTACCCAGTCTTTTCCGGCGCGACAAAAAGCTTACCCTTGGTACCATTCGTAGCTGCAGTAGTTGATCTCCAAAACACCTGGTCATTTTATAAGCGGTATTTTTCAATCTCAAAGCCTCCGAACACGAATGTCCTTTTTCACTCACCAAAGCTCAGAATTGATAGCGATGTGGGTAGCCCTTCTAACGACTTGTGCATGTTGTCGTTGCTCTGCTTTCACAGTAGTACTTGTAACTATGCTTAACCATGTTTATTCTGAAATGCTCTGAGCCCATGTGCTCAGATTCGGGTGCACGTTAAAGAGCCCTAGGTGGTCGAAATCTCCAGAGTCCTCCACCACAGCGTCTCTCAGCATAATCATATTGTAGTTCTGGGACGTTAAACCCCACAAATCAATCCATGTTTATTCTGAGTTTTGCAACTATTTTTTGAAAATAACAAGCGGTTGCAATAAGAAGACGATGTGGCTTTATGCAGCTTCTCTGAATTTGTATTACGTTGCTGAGCCCAAGGTTGTTGTGCCTGTGTCGTGGATAGCTTGCCCCGTCGTTGTTACTCTCTCGACTCACTATCCAAGCAAAGTCTCTGAAAACGTGACTGCGCACATGCGCGATCGTGCCGAGTAGCAGCACACGTCCTTTCCGAGACAAAGTTTAGGCAGAAAAACCACGCTGCTCCAAAATGTTAGCGATCTGAAAGTGCGTGCACGGTTTCATGAGAACGCGAAAAGGTTGCCCAAGACGCGCTGACGAGCATGAGATTCCAGCGAAGGCAGTGCGAAGGCAGCGCCACTTTAATACACAACAAACGCAGACTTATATGTACATTTTTCTGGAGTAATATCTTTTACTTTAAAAAAGCGAAGGATATTTCAATACTAAGAAGAAAACTATTGACCGCGTACACTAATCTTTGGTCACGTAGCAGGGAACATCAAATTTAGATTTTGGCCTCCAGAGGTACCACTCACAAGCCATTTCTCGCGATTTTTAATTCCAATGAAGATATTATTGTCCTTTTCACGGGAAAAACAGGGTTGGTTTGAGCAACGCCTTCTCTATTTTATCAATGCCAGTCAGATGCATCCAATCCAGCCGTTCACCACCGTATTTCATAGCCCTTTCCCACTCTTGCCCATGGCCTAACCTTCGCGTGTGCTTTGCTGTCATGCGGAAGAGTCCCACATTCAATGCGTCACGGCAGAAATGAGATCAAGTAATTTTTTGTTCACTTGTGTACAGATCCTCGCGCCGGCGTCTTACATTCCTCGTGTTCACAATATTGGTGGTCACGCTGGCTCTTTGCCCCGCCGCGGTGGTCTAGTGGCTAAGGTACTGGGCTGCTGACCCGCAGGTCGCGGGTTCGAATCCCGGCTGCGGCGGCTGCATTTCCGATGGAGGCGGAAATGTTGTAGGCCCGTGTGCTCAGATTTAGGTGCACGGTAAAGAACCCCAGGTGGTCTAAATTTCCGGAGCCCTCCACTACGGCGTCTCTCATAATCATATGGTGGTTTTGGGACGTTAAACCATACATATCAATCACGCTGGCTCTGTAAGAGATAAGGTGTTTTGAGATAACGTGTCGCCGTTCGTGGCGCTGTGCAGTCAGCCAATGGGGAAGTGTCACTGGAACGCTACAGCGTGCGCTGCGCGGTTACGTGACGGCGGAGTTGCTTAGAGCCACAAGGAAGGAGCACGAAGGAACAAGTCGGACAGACATATGATATTGGAGTGGGAAACGCGTCTATCCCATCTCCGGGGGATGGCGCTCGGAATCGCGTGTGACGCAAGCAGCGCTATACTTCTCATGTAGCGCCGCATCTCGGCCACTGTCTGAACTAAGACAAATCGGCGGCCCCCGTTTTGAAGCGCGCGTTTGCACTGGCATCGAATGAAACAAATTAGGTGTTGGTTTCGGTCACTACGAGGGACAATCTTTTCGAAATCAGTGCAGTCACTTCGTTGATGTTCTGGGCAGTTGTCGATCCCTTTAATGTTTCCCTAGGTTGTTTCTGTGTTGCTTTTCAGCGCAGATGGGCTCGAGTTAAAGTCAAAGAAAGTCGCAGACACGACTCAGTGGTTCAAACTGCAGAAACGGAAACTCGCGCTGAAAACCGAGCTTTCGTGCCTCTCTGACCGACGGGCGCGTCGTCATTGGCCTTCTGTCTCGCATCCGCCGTTGGTTGCCACTCGTTGAACGTACTCTTCGGCTCACTTCCATTGCTTCACAGCCATTTGTTGGGCTAACTGCACGTCGCCTTCTTCGTATTTAGCGGACGAGTGGTGAGTGGCATTATTTACCCGATTTCTGTGCCACGCGCACGCTTATGATGATGATAGTTTTACGGTTCACCAGGAAACAATTGTCTGAAGTTCTTCGCTGACAAAAAATTTCTTTCCTAACCGCAAAGGTGGAGGCGCCCGTGTGTTGAATGTAATTATCGTCTACACTCCATGCATTGAAATACAATGTTATATATATTGTGATGTAACGGTGAAGGCAACCTTTATTAGGCCCAGAAGGCACGATGAAGCGACCACACCCAAGGCACAGAACTCAGGCAAGCCAAGTCCCCACAGCAGATGAAGATGACGACCACTCATGATGATGAACATGTGTAAAGATAGTAGATGTGTTTAATGAATGCCTACAATATGAACAGTAGCGGGCTCGCAAGAGCGATTTGAACATCCGTGGCAAACACCCCTTATCAGGCAGCAAAATTCATGGACGCTTTAGGGCAAGAGCAGTTGCAGCGGCCTTTGAGGCCTCAGATCGGGCCGCAATCTCATGGTCTACTAGTGAATGTTGAGTCGTGTATCATCCCAAGCAACGACCACACGCTCTTTACACGATTGCAATAGATTTTCTTCGCGCGTCCTCGGTCTCTGTCTACCCCCAAGGGCACGCCGACTAGCGCCAACGCCTGCAGCATCTCCCTAATAAACGCCGCGTCGTGGCGCCACAGCTCTCCGCATTCTTGTTAGCGGGCTTACACCTGGAACACACGTCACGGCGGAACCCTAAAGGGGCAGCCATTCCAGTTCCCGTCTGATTGAATCAAGAAGGGTAGCTTATTTGCCTCGATGGGCGATGCAGCTAGGCTTGCGATGGACGTCACCGGTTAAAGGAGGAAAGGGTGAGAAGGAGAGAGAAAGACAATGAGACATCCGCACGTATACTGCACGGGCGACGAGGGCCGCTGGAGGGGAACAAAGCGGGGAAACATATGACGCACATCGATTTCTAATCAGCGCGCCGGCTCTGATTCATTTGTGTGGCCACCGCTTCGACGCAAGCACGTATTCCGCTACCCCCCCCCCCCCCCTTCCTTTCCCTGTCCGGTACAACATCGGTGTGCTCGCTGCAGCCCACATATATCCGCACACTCCAGTGCGCCTGTTCATTAGGCAATGTGAGAGCGTGCAAGCAAAAGGAAATGCTCGCTTTCCAAGTCTCTTGCTTAGTGGGACACTCGAGGTAAGCTATACGTGGGAAGGCCAGCGTCACTCATACGAGGTGCTCACGTGACCTCATAGGCGGAATATTGTTGACCCGTTCTGTGATAGAGAGACAAAAAAGCTTAGGCGCCTTCATTTGCTGCGTCCACAGTTGTGCTGGAAATAAGGGGACTGGCGGGACGCGCATAGGTCTCGCGTTACGCAAGATATATGACGTCTTCTCTGACTTCTATGACGTCAGATACGACGCTAATTCATTGCGCCGTTGTAATTAATCGTTAGATGAACAGAAGTTCAGCAAGCCACAAGCATCATTTGTATAGAACGGGTCATCTTGTAGACTTTTTCGTGCCTTGTCCTAGAAGATACACTTTTAAACTTTACAACGCGGTGTAAGATGCTTCAAAACATATTGTGCCTTTGAGCGTCTTTTTTTAAAGTTTGTATTCTTGGTTTGCCTGTTGCTTGAGCCGGTAAATGAACCTACTATTTAGCAAATCTCATAAATAAGGTCAATAAAACAACGACAAAAACATAAGGAAAGCAATCGGCACAGAGCCGCAACATTTCCTCGGTTTCAAAGTTTGTCAAGTGAAAAGGTATGCTGTCCTATAGCTAAATGAATAAAAATGTTTGAAAGCACCTGGAAGCAAAAATTTATATCAAGAGAATGACACACCATTAAAAAGTGTGTCAATAAAAAATATAAACACGGAGGAAGCATAGAAAAATGATGTTCAAGAAATTAGAAATATAGAAATAAATTAGGCTAGTATGCGGTCAGCGCTTGACATGCAAACACATTTGAAAAAAAAATATTTCAGGAAGTGAGAGCTGAAAAGGTATATATATGAGTCAAAGTGTTACCTGTATACGGTATGCCACATCTTGCGACTGATAATCCATTATAATGAAAACGACTGCAGTATTCAATGAGGGGACTTACCTAGAAGAGAAAGAAGAAAGAAAGAAGAATTGAGAATTTCAACTCACACTTTAGGCACTCAGTCACACTCAAAATAATGCAAGCACTTGACATCGCACATACGCAGTGGAACCTCGTTCATAGAATTCGTCATAACACATTTTTGGCGAAATACATTTCTATTTTTATTACCAGCCAACGTAGATTGGAAATAACACATTTTGACGTGTTTGATACGATCTGATTTCTGTTCAAAATTTGATATTGTGACCAGGAATATAGATTTTGATCTTATTTTTTTTTAGAAATCCTGCGTTTACTTTTTTTGCACCTTAGTTCGAACCACGTTCTAACAAACCGCTATCTGCACGTTGCAGCACCGCTAAGGCCGCAGCAGCGTCAGTTCCGCATCCAAATTATCGCTGCCACGTACAGTAATAATACTGTACTACCAGTCACGGCTGCTGCTTCTAATGACGATGATTATGAGCAAGGCCACGACGCCGTCTTTCAGTGGTTACCTGGGCATCGTGGTATCAGCGGAAATGATTCTGCAGATTATGCTGCTCACACGTCACATCGAGAGCAAAACAACGTTTCAATACCGCTTTCAAGAGCGTCCGGACGCTGCGCGGTAGATTTGTCGGCTGGCCCGCAGTCTCACACTGACTGAGTGGAACACACCAAGCATACGGCGTACCAGACTGCGCGAACTTGACCCTTCACTACAACTCCGGCCTCGATCCGGCCTGCATCGACGTCAGGCCTCGCTTTTCTATCGCCTTTGGCTTGGAGTTGCTTTCACGAAAGCTTATAACACGTTAATCGGAATGACTGACAGTGCGGCATGCGATGTTTGCGGCACCGAATTAAATATCTAACACCTGCTGTGCCAGTGTCCTCCATTTGCGTCAGAAGGACAAATACTTGCCAACGCAATGCGGCGAGTGGATTATCGGCCTTTTTTATGTGCAGCTGCAATCACAGCACCGTCCACATCCTTCGACAGCCCACAAGGCAGTGAAAGCCCTCTTGTGTTTCTTCAGGACGACGGGTTTGTGTGAACACCTCTGACTTTTGGTGGAATTCTACACGCTGCAGTGGATTTATTGTCTATCTCTCCCTTTTTCATTTCCTTCTCTTCCCTCTTTCTCACCTTTCTGGTCCCCTTCCTTAAACCCCCGGTGTAGGGTAGCCAACCGGATGTCTTTCTGGTTAACCTCCTGCCAGCTTAATTTTGTTGCTTCCTTCATTCCTTCAGCATAGGCAGCGCACCATCTAGCAAAAAGTTGTTCGTATTTCACGTGAATGAAGCTTTTCGTACGATAAAAAATGGAAATGAATACGAATTTTCATATTTCCATTTATCTTAAAATTATCTGGTTAATAAAATTTCAGCCTTATGCATTTTGCATTGAGGTTCTCGTAAAGAAAGTATCAACGAGATTCCACTGAATTGTTCCTCAAAAGCATCAGAGATGCGTTGTTTCGCATCAGTGCATTGACATAACCTAACTGTCGCTATTTTTTTTCCATCGAACTACCGCTAGCAAACCCTAATGAGAAGTAACAGAAAGTGATGCCAAGGAAATTATATAGCGAGTGTTGTTGGTAGTAACTTAAAGGTAAACGTGAAGAAAGGAAAGTGGGCGGAAGGATAACGTGCTCTTGGCAGGAAACGAACCTGCAACCATCGAATAACGCGTCTGATACTTTACCAACAGGACTACAGCAACGACAGTCCCCCCCCCCCCCTCCACCCACATTATGAGATATCTATTAGCATGCGAGTGTCTGTCAGTGACGCTAGTAGCCACACCGGTGAGTGTGGAACACTTCATTCCTTCGATACTTTCCTTGGCATCATAGTGTGTTAGTTCTCACTAATGAATCTAAAAATGAATAGACGAGTCCTAAATTTCTCTTCATTCCTTCATTGAAACTTTCGTGCTGTAAACCTCTGGAGAACCCAGTCCCAGGTTCTCCAGAGGTTTCTCTGGCACGTTCACTTGACGGAGCTGCTGCTTAAAAGAGGGCGACTCTCAAGTACTTATAAACACAAGAACGGCGCTTTGTGTTGGCTGAAATCCTTTCACGAGCGTCACTGCCTTCCGCCGTCTCGTTCACGTACATCTCAAAAAGTCAAGCGAAGCAAGAAGCAGCATCACAAACTTCTCATGTTCGGCATACAGAAATAGTCAATGAATTCTATTCAATTTTTTTTATTTACCAAACAGAACTGGACGGTCACCTGGGCGACCGTCAAGGCGACCGTCCTGGTTTTTATGAGGGCCTTTGTCAAGCCGTAAGAACGGCTTGACAAGGCCCTCATTTGAACTACCGTGCCGAAAACACATAAGTGAGTTCTATGGCTATTCGTGGCGTCCACAATAATCAATAGAATCCATTAGTGACGGAACCGTAGTGAGACAATTTTGAATGCTACGCGTCACGTCACTGGTGTTATGGAATTCTCTAAATGTAAGCAAAACTTCAACGTCTCTGTCTTTGTTTTTCGCTACGTTGAACATGACGTAACGCTATCGACGTTTAAGGAACTTCCATCTGAAGATATGATCTAAATGACGACATCGCTTTCGCAAGAGTCCCCAATAAGCGTAATGTTCATGGTTTAGGCAGTATTTTCGAAGTTATATTCGTGCAGAGTGACAACACTAAGGCAATTCACTTAAGTGTAGTATCTTTAAAAGCCCACTAAATGCGTGACCACGTGGAGCGAGATGAATTTGCCGTGAGTTAGTCCCTTGTTTCAGATTTTGCTTGATTCCGCAGGAATCGCACTCGGTTTGAACATAAACGGACAAAAATGCCTCCTGATAAATTAATATTGTTATTGCTTTTTAAATGTGCCAGATAAGGGACGCGAACAATCGATGATACGTAGGACCAGATTGATTTGATTGATTGATTGATTGATTTGTGGGGTTTAACGTCCCAAAACCACCATATGATTATGAGAGACGCCGTAGTGGAGGGCTCCGGAAATTTCGACCACCTGGGGTTCTTTAACGTGATACGTAGGACCAGAATAGAACGAGAAGGAATTTTCGGCACAGTGCGTAATAAAACTGATTTTGTGTGGAAGCAACTGTTCTAATGTCTTCATGAACGACGTAATCGGTGCATTCTATTTTGTGAGTGGTCGTCCTGACGTCATCAACAACGATTCCATTACGATTGCAGAGTACACGCAACGAAAATCTGCAACTGATATCTCGGTCTGCTTGTATCCAGATACAGAGCTGAAGCTGCAAATTATGCAACAACATGACGTTCATTGACGTCACGCGAATAATCCCAGTATTTATAACATCGCTTGTGATAAATACTTAACGATATACCCGAGGGAAATCCTGCACGGAAAGAAAAAAAAAGGGGGGGGAGGAGCAAGAATTGTACTCTCTGGCATTTTTATAGAGGAAGCATCATTAACGGCGCGCGTCCTGTTCGAAGTGAAACAATGCAAACGTGACTCCCGGTCGCGGCCTACATTCGCGGGCCTCAGAGCTGACAAGCCACACGAAGGGTGAGGGTGGGCGGAGGGAGAGAGAAAAGACGACCGCAAGGAGAGGAGGAGGGAAAGCGAAAGCAAGAAGACGCGCGCATGGATGCGGCGTCCGGCGATAGCAGGTCACAGAGCGCCGAGAGAAGGCGGCCGCACAAGCGAGAGGAAGGATTTCGCGGGGACCTTGGAGGGAGAGTCTATTTTTAGCGTGGCTCTGCCAGCCACCGCTAGCAGCGCCAGCTATTTCGGAGGCCCAGGAGCGCTGCCGTCACACGGAGAGGACGTCCGCGCCTGGCGGCTCGCTTCTGTCCGCTCGACTGGTGGTCGCGACAGTCGGCTCCACCGTTAAACACGTGAGTCGGTGGGCCACTCTTGTACTTGTCCGGAACGCGTAAGGACTGTATCATCACCAGCAGCAGCCTGACCGTACCCACTGCAGGGCGAGGACCTCTCCCATGCATTGCCAATTAACCCGGTCCTGCGCTTCCTACGGCTACGGTTTTTCCTGCAAACTTCTTAAGCTCATCTGCTTACGCCACTTTGTGCTTCCCCCTCACGCGCTTGCCTCCTCTTAGAACACGCAATTTCCAACGGTTATTTATTTATTTATTTATTTATTTATTTATTTATTTATTTATTTATTTATTTATTTATTTATTTATTTATTTATTTATTTATTTATTGAAAATACCTCAAGGACTCTGTACACATCCCAGGGTTATCTTGCATTCGCACTACATGCCAATTTATCCGTGATTTCAGCAAAAATTTCCTTGACACCCGCTGGTTCCCTGACCCATTCTAACGTGCTGTTCAATTAAGGTTACAGCTATAATTTTCCTTTCCATGGCTCTATGCATCGTCCTTAGTTTAAGTGTACAGCTGTGCGCAAGCCACGAGTGTCTCCTGATAATTGTTGGGGCTGGACATCCAAAACCCACGCAATAAACAGGAGAGACACCATAGTGGGGCACTCTAACAATTTTCACCCCACGAAGCATTTTAACGTGTACGTAAATTTGAGCGCACGAGTATCTAGATTTTTTTTTCTTCCATCGAAATGCGGCTGCCACGTTCGGGGCTAAATGTCGTGACCCTATAGGGTCAGTAGTTCAGCGTTTTAACTCCTATACCACCTTGGCGAATCGAAGAAAATTGATCTTTTAAAGCGTTGCAACTATTTTGGGAGAACTCAGCCGTTTTGGCAATTCCGAATTGTGGGACGGCTCAGCGCTTATTCATAGAAAACATATTGCTACAAATGAGCAAAATGTATTGAAAATGAACAGTTTTCTTTTATGCGTTTCATATTAGCAGTTTTTCGAGCTTCTTTTTATAAATAGCTTCCCGGAATCTAACTGCCTCAGTACACAGTCGCCTAAGTCATCTGCATTTTTTTTCAACAACCGTTATAGTTTTTTTCGTGCAGTCAGTACACATATACAGGTGTTAGTCAAGAAATAGTCGAGAACAGCTTGGTTTTCTGCTATATTAATGTGCATACTCCAAATTTTTCTTTTTTTAACACAAAAGTGATAACATATAGATAGCTGCGCAAAGGTCCCATGTCACAAGGTAAATTGGTGAGTGCGAATAAAGACAAGGACACAATAAACATGGAACAATGGCAAACGCAAAACAGTTTGCGCGCACCAGTTTACCGTCAAATATGAACTAACGTACCCAGCTGCAAGTTTTACGGTCCCATATAAGAATACGTATCACTTCAACTTATTTCCTCCTATTCTAATTACACAAAGCCTTATTCACCTTCCAAAATTCGCGCATAGACCATTACAAGATTTGCGTTGTCTACTAGAACTCCTGTGCAGAGAAGTCCACTATGTGTCGAATTGCAGCTCCTACCTTAAATTCTGGCAATATTTTCTGAACATACTGGTGGATCGAAGGACCTAACTACCGAGTGAGACGGAGCACTTCGTCTGTTCTTCGGAATCACCACACTGCTATAAGGCCTCAAAATAAGTCAATAAAAACGGTAGTGAGTCTTCTACATTTGGCGTACATATATCTGATGATTATTTGGCCCTGCACTGAACTTGAAGCTGTATAAATTTTTTTTCTTGGTTTGAAGCGTTCTCAACACATATATGAAATGTACGTCTAATGAGACGTTGACGACTATTTTAAAAATTGATCTAACAACATTTATAGGAGCAAGTTTTAGCGCATTTTGATGGACTAGTGCTGCAACATTTGTGTAGTCTTACAACCCCTTGCTTTCACTAAAGGAGCAGCCGTCAGTACAAGTAATCATTTGTCTCGAAGAAGTCATCTTTTTGCTCTACTTCATTTAAAACTTGAAAAAAAAAATCAAAGGAAGAAACAAAAAAAAATGAATGTTCCGAAATGATAAGTGCCAGTATTTGGCGTTCACCTTTCACCTACAGTCGCTCATACAAAGACTGTAAGAATCGCACGTTGTATAAACGCCGGGTATGAAACAAACTTTTCCGCCCTAAGCGTATGACGTCAGTGAGTAGCTGAATATCTGATTGGGGATTCTATCGCGCACTAATAATGCACGGACGTCGACAGTGTGCCATGTCTCCACGGAAGTTTCTTTCCCGGAACATCTCTGCGAGCGTGTCACGGTTCCGGGAAAAAGGAGGTACTTCTTCGAACGTGGTCGGCCCCATTTTGCCCGTGCCTATGGAAACCGCTTGTTGGTTAGAGTGGCACCATACGCGGGTTCGTCTATGATTGGCACGCACGCCACCCTGCTGAAGGGTTCGCGTCATCTGCACAATTTTCTCTTGAATAGCCAATCACAGCGAACTTTCGCACACTATGGTTGATGATTTCTTCCTAGTTCGACGTTGCTTGGACTACATTGACTTGTATGCAGCGATTGTCCAGTGCTCAGCTATAATATTATTATTCTTTTTTTGTATTCATTCGTCTCCTCTTTGTGTCATCACAAACACATCAGCTGAAGTGGGCGAGGCGTCCAATGTTGTCATTCTGTCGCCTTTTTATTTCTTTCACCATTCTTCTTTTTTAACGCAACTTGGAAATTTCACTCAATATAGCAAAGCGACACTGTATGTAAATAAAAAGAAACCTAGTTTTTTCGCTGAAAACGCACTTCATATTTCTATTTTTTTTTTCTAATATCGATATGCTCGGCTCCTGCAGCCAATCGAAGTGGCAGAGTTTGCTATCAGTTATAAACGCTTTCGACAGTTCGCTTCAGCTATGTGCGAGTATCTCGGGTGTCATGTGTATGCGTGTGTGGATTTCTATCAGTACCACACGTGATCATCTGGCGGAGTGCGATAGGCAGTGTACGGAAGCAGGTTAAGAAACAGTATCGACTTCGAGATCACCGTAATCCACGGTACCTCAAAGCTGCAACGCTGCAATAACTTCATGCGTAACTTCGCTAGAGTTCTTTTTTTTTCGAGCTGCACTGCACAATTAACGGTCGCACAATGCTCAGAAAATTTTTTCCGGTCACAAGAAAGGAAGAAAGGAACCGGAGAAAAAGAAAATGTAGATATATTACCCGGCTAGGACGACTGGTACGCTACCCTACACTGGGAAAAGAGGTGAGGGAGTTTGAAATTGAAAGATGAAGAAGGAAAGATGAGAGCAAAGTCACAAAGTGAAGCAAAAGAGAGCGAACGAGAGCAAAGTGATCATAACACCATTAGTCTATAACCGCTGTACGAGTCTGTTGTCTTCAAGAAGTCGAACACTGCTTTCGTCGCCCTAACCTGCAATGACCTCTCAGGGCGACATTCCAGAATAGTTTCCGCGATCATCGGTCGGTGATCCATGCGAGCTAGCGCGACTGCAAGTTATTTCCCCGGCGCATTGTAGCGAGCACCGTCGCAGATGTGCTGCAGTGTCTCCTCCTCACTACCCCAGTGGTCACAGAAAGGGATGTCAGTCATTTCGGTACGAAACGAGGATGACTTAGTGTAAGCCACCCTAAGCCATAAACGATGAAGTAGAGTGGCATCATTTGGCGGAGTCTAGTAGGCATCTGTAGTCGTGTAGCGTTCGGGCTGTAGTGGTCCCAATATTAACATCGATGGTTAGCACCTGCTGATGAGGTATGTGGGCTCTAGACCATTATGCTGACTGTGACGTGCGTGGGATCCTCTTTCTTTCTTTCTTCTTCTTTCTTTCTTTCTTTCTTTCTTTCTTTCCTTTCTTTCTTTGCTTTATTTCTTCTTTCTTTCTTTCTTTTTTTCTTTCTTTCTTCGTTCTTCTTTCCTTCCTTTCTTCCTTTCTTTCTTTCTTTCTTTCCTTCCTTCTTTCTCCTTTTTCTTTCGTCCCCTTCTTTCTTTCTTTGTTTTCTTTCTTTTTTTCTTTCCATTATTTATTTATTATTTATTTAATTTACTTCTCCTTCAAACTCCTCCATAACTATCCACTGTGCAGGGTAACTTACCGGTTACGCTGAAACGTTTAACACCCATGCATTTCCTCTAACTCGCGTTTACCTTCCTTATCTCATGCTTGCTAGGTTTGATGGGTGTCTGAGAGCTTCACTCTTAAAAAGGAAGCGGCCACTCCAAGAAAAGCAGACACCGGCCGAGAACCCTACAAGCCGATCTGAATCTCGCGATGTGAAGCACGCGTATCGAGGACCAACAAGCGCGTCGAGAGTGGTCTGCAGGAGAGGCAACAAGAGGCCCCTATTTCAGATATAGTACACCACTGTGTCCGCTTTTTTTTTTTTTGATCACGCATCCAGATAGGAGGCCCACGAACGTCAGCGTGCACCGCAGCTGTTCGAATGCGGTTTAATATATCCTCTCCAAATCCTCCGCTCGTTATAGTGTGCATTGATGTTTGTCCTTTGCTGTTTTAATACGCATCGTATTTCTGGAGCTATCTACAAGTCATTTGAAACGATAGACCGCCAGACCGAGTATCCGACGGCATTTGATGCCACACAGTCCCAGCGTGACACACTGGGATGGAATGTCACAGTGAAAAAAAAAAGAACATCGACAGCAGCTGGTTCACTGTAGACACAGGGTGCACCCAACCACAGTGTCACTACTGGGCCAAACAATGTCCATTGTCGGTGAATTTTCAACAGCGCTGCTGCTTGAGCAGGACGTATTGAGTGAGTGGAACAACTTTAATTTTGATCCAACATAAAGGGGGAAGCAGCCCGTAAAAAAAATTCGTTGTCCGCAGAAAACCGCGGGTGGTTATGCGCCACAGAAATTGGGCAGGCCCGACAACCGCGCGCAGCAGGTGCGAAGAGAAGGAGGGGCGAGAACGGACAAGAACTCTGCCCGGTGAAGTAAATCTCGTTAAACACGTGAAAGAGAGAAAGGAAGATAAAGCGAAAGAGAAAATGAACAGAGAAAGAAAGGGACAGAAAAGAAAGGAAAGGAAAGAAGAGAGGGAGGAACAAACTTAGAAAGAGAGACGACGACATAGGAAGAAAAATAGAAAAACAGAGAGAGACAGAGAGTAAAAGACGAGACAAATAGAAAAACAAGAGATCAAGGCCGAAAGAAAAAGGAAAAGACAAATAAAAAATAATAAAAAGAGAGAAGCAAATAGAGAGGGGAAGGGAAGAAAGGGAAGTAAATACAAAAGGTGCGACGAAAAGAGAAATAAAAGTAGAAAGCTACAGGTAGGAAAAAACGTTAGAAAAACTGAGAGTAAGAAAAAACTGAGAGTAAGAAAAGAGTAGGAACTTCCATGAGTTTTAACTTGTGGGAGTTCTTCAACAAGTAATAAGTACTAAGTTTAAACAAGCTCATCTCGTTTTCCATCTCCTAGAGCATGTCTTTAGGAAATTCCTCCTGTGCAACGTTTTGTCTTATGGTATTACAAATGAATTATTGATTCAGGCAAAAAACGAAATTACAATCTTTGTGTCTGTATGCGTAACATTCCAGAAATACGTGACTCACTTAATATTCTACTAACACACAAACATTGACACAAATATTACAGGTAACATTCATGGTGCCAAATCAATTTTTTCTATGGTTATTGTTAACGACGTGTAGTTCTTGACTGTACATATTAAAGCTAACAGCTTGGCTGTTCTAGCAGCTACGATCAATTTTTCTCTCCTCATGCTTCGTTGGCCGTGCCCTTTATCTCGGTTGTAATCGTAACCACCAGCAGCCTTGAAGGCGCAAAGGTAAACGCCATAAATCAATCAGTCAATGGGCCCCTCGAGACGCTGACGTGCACACTTTTTTTTCCTGCTCTTCCACACTAGCGATAGCACCATATGTTGGGCTCGTTTATAGACAGCTTATGTGTAGTCGGCCAGGGTCTGACGATGCTAGTTTTAGATTTTGAGCTAAACGCTGGCTGTGTAAGCTGCTTAGTAAGATCCTCGTAATAACGTTCAATATGTTTGTCCTTTTTTTTTCAAAGGAAGCTCCATGCATTTGGCTGCATAGTCCAATGCACAGTCCAATGGCTGAGTGATTCCCATTTTCAAGCAAAACGTAAGCCACCCTTTGCAGAACATAAGCCACCTCCCATGTTACCCTTTATTTTAGTGATAGCTTGTGCTTGTAAGCACACATCTTATCTAGGCGCATGGCTCACGTGTGCCGCAGAGCTGCGTCAGCATGACGTCGCCCGCTCAAGCTTATTATGCACGATGCACACATGACATCTGTCTCACGTGTCTACTATTATGATATAATCGTTTTCTCAGCAATAAAAGCTCTTCCCTGTTCGATTACCGGTCATCATGGCAGCGATGCGATTCGAACCCACGCGTGCCTACAATGTCTATTGTTACTATTTCGGTTGGTTGGCTGGTTGGTTTATGAGATTTTACGCCCTTAACAACAAAATAAGGGTTACTGTTTGAGAGCCTCCTTTACTTGTTCGACGCAACCAAGTTAATACAGTAGAGAAGGCAACGAAAACACAGGGGACATAATTTGTCGTTTAGAACTGGAACGTACTAGTTATGACATAAATTCAATGGTTTTAAAGTGACTCAACTTACGAAAAGCACCGTAGAAGACGGCCGCGGGTAGTTTTGGTCACATGGGATTCTCTTAACGTGTACAGACATAGCACGGTGCTCAGGCATTTGACATTTCACCTTTATCAAAATGTGACCGCTAGGATCGAAACCACGTCTTTCAGGCTTGCAGCCGAGCGTCGTAACATTTGGGCCAGCGTTATGGCTTCATAGTTTTGCTTCAAAATTTTTTGCTTGATATTTTTTCTCTCTTGAGCAGCATTCCAATAATGCGATTACCGGATTTGGGTAAATAATAGTATTCCACGCGGACGATCTCTGTATAAAAAAATATAAGAAACATACCCGTCAGTTCTTGCATCGCGTCATTCACTTAACTATTTCATTAGGAATATTTATTAACTGCATATAAATGTAATTCTTTCAATTTCTACTGGCGCACAACGAGAAACTGTCGCGACGAGAATACGCAACTTCGAATGACATATGGTCATCACCGTTAATTCTTAGGGCTACTCTGTTACATTGACGATATGTCTAACAGGCAAAACACGCTTTACAGGCGCCGAAAGATCGGGGATTTTTTGCAACTGCATCATTTATTACAGCGGAGCTGTTATAGTCTAAAGTTCGATACAACTTAAGAAGTCCGGACAGGCCCCGCCCAGATTATCGAAGCGTGGCTGCCAATAATCTGTGCTACCAAATGAATAGTCCCGCACATACCCTCGGTAATGTTTTCTGAAAGCAGGGTCTCTAAGCGTCCGGCTGATGACGTCAGTCTGGCGTGAGCGCCCATTGGCGGAAGCCTATGGACAATCATCTTTTGGGCACGCTGTAGACTACTGAAGTTGCATCTGACTGTATGTCCAGGAATAATATTGCGTGGGTAGACCAAAAAAAAAGGAGGGGGGGGGGAGGCTCTGTAGTGCGTCTGTTGCGACTTGTACGGTTGTGTACTAATGATGGAATAAAAGCCCGCTTCGGTACAACATTTCAAGAAGACATTGATAATTTTGCACTTAAAAAAGTCTAATTTTGAGGAAAATTTGGTGCCAAACATGCGCTTGACCATGTGCTCTTTAAGGGGCTGCTCAAGATGCTGAAAAACGCTATAATGAAAACGCTGCGCTGATGCCACCTGAAAGCAGCATTATTGTTAATATATCACCATTCATTTCATCGGATTTAACACGGGACGGCTTTCAGCTCTCCCATAGTAGAGTACTAAGTACTCTGAATCTTTAACCACTTTTTTTAAACACACAAAACTTCAGGGGCTTTTAGCGGGACGGCTCAGTGCTCTCCCATAGTTGAGTACGAAGTACTCGAAATCGTTAAATATTTTTTCTAAACACACAAAACTTCGGTGTACTTTTGTTGAAGCCCATGGGACGGCTTTAAGCTCTCCCATAGTAGAGTACGACGTGCTCTAAATCGTTAACCAGTTTTCTAAACACAAGAGGTTCTCAGTAAACTCAAATTTACCTATTTATTACAGTAAACACACTACTTTCGTTTTGTTCGCTTTTAGTTGTACAGACATCAATATGAACAGTGCCCACAAATTCTCGTTGTGGGCTTTGTAGGCTATATCATAAGCAGTTTCTGCGGTGAATTACGTGTGTTTTCTTAAGCAACAAGCCTCCTCACCGTTTTCTTGGAACATCATCAGCTCCAGTCACGATCGCAGTCTTGTTCGTTTTCATAGCGATAATTAGTGACGACGTCGGCGGCGTTGTTCCACCTTCCCGTCAGAAATAAACTTCGCCATAAAAATTGTATCACATCATAATCAGCAGCATCCCCTTGATTAAACCCACTTCAAGGCAATATTCTCTCCCACGTTTCGCCAATGAACCTGGCCCTGTGCTTGCCGCGCCGGGATGAACATCATCAGAGACAAAAACGATCGGATGTAAACATTGGTTTAAATTACCTTTCCGAAAGCACTAAACGTGAGCGTTCAGATGCCGTTAATCAGACGAACATAATTGTTTCTCAAGCACACAGAAAACAACAATATTGATGTGAAAGTTGATCACAGAGAGTATGAACCGGATTAAGGGCTTCTGGAACAATTAAACAAAAGGCAAGCTTTGTGGTATAGCAAGAAATGCCTGACGAACACATCACGAAGTATCGTTCTGCACGAGGAAACTCTCGACTGTGCTAGCGCAGTCAATCACACACACACGCCCTTGCAACTTTTACGCATTTAGAGGCACCCCCGTCTTACTCGCCGAACACAAACGTACGAATGAACCCCGGCCGGGGCCAAGACCGGTAAAAAAAATAAATACGACGGAGAGAAGAGCGTGTCGTGCCTTCCTGCTGAGCCTTGTTCAATACATCGCACAGTTGCGTGTGCGTTGAATGCGCCCAGCTAAGCGTGAAAACACGGCAGACTGACTCTTCTTCGCATCCCGCCGTCGGCGGATGCGAACGACCGCGGCTGCTTCTGACGTCATCGGGCGCCGTCCGGCGCGTCGCTGGACATCGCCTGACCAACGGCTCACTTCCACCTGGCCCGCTGAACGGTCCGCCAGCGCACGCGTCTGCTCTGTAAACATTGACCGCCAACACAAACAAGGCTTCGGCGATGCGAGCCTGGCTTCGTTGAGCCCCCGCTGTCGCCTCGGCAGTGCGCCTGTTCACATAACCTACCCCCCTCCTCTCCGTTTACCGTATTACGCAGTTTAGTAGTCGCGTCAGCTGGATGACAGAGAGGGGGGGGGGGGGCTCACTGCACCATCGTCCTACGACTTGTACTCTCTACTCGCAAGATGAAAATGAGGAGAACTACCTTATGTGGTTGTCTATGTGAGAGCAATATCTAAATCATTGGAATGAGTCTGCATTAAGATAGTCCCGCTGTTATAAGAGCGGGTAACTGACACTAGCAAATTATACCAAGGATTAGCGAACGCTGTCCATCTTTTAGTCGACATACATACATACATACATACATACATACATACATACATACATACATACATACATACATACATACATACATACATACATACATACATACATACATACATACATACATACATACATACATACATACATACATACATACATACATACATACATACATACATACATACATACATACATGCATGCATGCATGCATGCATACATACATACATACATACATACACGCAACGTTTTCATCAATAAACTTCACTTGTGAACTTTCATATTCTATCAGTTGTCTGTAATGAACTTCTTGAACTTGACGATATTCACCCTCTCCTTCGTGTAAGCATAATCTATAAAGAATGTAGCGTTTTCGTATTGAGCCTGTCTCGTACGTTCGCAATCGAGCAAACGTTTCTTATCGTAACTTTAAGACCTTTGCTTGCGAAAATTTTTTTATATTCATATTAATGAACCCTTACATAGCGCTGCATTAAACTGCATGATCTCATGCCACGCCTATTTCTGATTCGATCCGCCCAGCTAAACTCATTCGCCGTACTCAGTGTTCACGTGCTTCGATTTGATCGATTAGTCTACCTTCGGGTTGCTGATTGCCAGCTTCCTAGTTAGTGCAACTCATAGAGCAATCCACGTCACCTGGTTACGTCATAATCATGACGCTAGATATAGCGCGAGCACAGAACTAAGACAAAGGGACAATTAGAAGGAGACACAAAGGGACTTTGTCGTCGTTCCGTTTTCGCGCTATATCTACCGTCATGTCATACCAACTAGCCCAAACCACCACATTTATAAGTCATAATGGCATTACAAATTTTGATCAGTGACGCTACGATGAGACTACTTGGTGACGTCATCAAGCCTTGTGATTGATCACGAGACTTCTTGCATCGTTCGTGTTGGCGTAACCCCAGACGGTCACTTTTCGTGCTTTACGGGGCATCGCCTGAAGAGAAGTAGTTACGTTTTTGGGGCTTGCATGGAACACGCTTCAAGTTTCTTACGTTAAAAAAAATGGGCAGTCTCGACAAGCGCACAAAAGACGAGACTCTTTTTTTTTCTAAGGATTTGATTGATTGATATGTGGGGTTTAATGTCCCAAAACTACTATATGATTATGAGAGACGCCGTAGTGGAGGGCTCCGGAAATTTAGACCACCTGAGGTTCTTTAACGTGCACCCAAATCTGAGTACACGGGCCTACAACATTTCCGCCTCCATCGGAAATGCAGCTGCCGCAGCCGGGATTCGAACCCGCGCCCTGCGGGTCAGAAGCCGAGTACCTTAGCCACTAGACCACCGCGGCGGGGTTTTTTCTAAGGAGCGAAGCTCGTAAGGGCTGCACGATGTTCATCCGGCTGCAATCCGCCCGGGCGCCATGCATAGTCAAAGCGCAGGTGCGAGACATCTGTGCACACAATTGTCTACAGTGCGCACCTGTCTTGAAAAAATTGACGGCAGATCCACGAGGTGAATGATGATGAGATTGGGCGAAGCTCCTGGAAGCAATACCGTAAAATTTTCTTCCATCAATTCGCCCGATAAAAAACACCTGGCGTCTTTTGTTAAGCAGCTGGCGTCTTTTCGTTTTGCTTTTAGAAAACATCTAGCGTCTTTCATTTGTTTATTTCAGCAATCAACGGCGTATTGAACAAATTTTTTTATTGTTTAGTCACACACAGGAGAAATCTCACCAGGCACTACCTTGGAGGTAAACAATGGCTGCTATTGGGAATGAGAGACAGCAGAAGTCGGCTTTTCACACTTCTACTTCTACTAACGTTTCCTCTTGGAACATGCCAATGGCTGCTTATAGGGAATGAGAGACAGGAGCATTCAGCTTTTAGTTAACGCGCACGCCACGAACCTTTTATTGTTCAACAAAGCACAGGAGAAATATCCCACCGGCACAACCTTGCAGGTCAAAATGTAACACTTGTTACACACTACGACTACGACTACGAGGGACGAACGGGTGCCGCTTTAAGAAGCTTTGCCCCTAAAATAGATCATCTTTCTATCCGTCCGTTCATGCATGTCGTGCGTTCGTCCAACCGCCCGATCATCCATGCATCCGTGCATCTATCCATCTGTCCATCCATGTATGCGTACATCCATCCAACCATGCGTGCGTGCGTCTGTGCGTGAGAGCGTGCGTGCGTGCGTGCGTCTGTCCTTTCTTTCTTTCTTTCTTTCTTTCTTTCTTTCTTTCTTTCTTTCTTTCTTTCTTTCTTTCTTTCTTTCTTTCTTTCTTTCTTTCTTTCTTACTTACTTCCGTCCATCCGTTTATCCATCCGTCGTCCATCCGTCCTTCATACTATTTGGCGACTTCAACGTAGACAGTATAGACCTTAGACCTAGCTTCGCTCCGTTATCAGCATCCACGTCGTGGATATGCGTTGATTTATTTCTCACTGTGCTCCCCAAGAAGCACAGTATGTCGCATACAAGTCGATAAAGTGCAAAGTAGCCCTTCTCACGTATGCGCCATTTCAAGCGCTAGAATGGAGAGGTAGCGAGGGCTCCAGTAAGAGAGCGAGAGAGAAGTATGGTATGAAGAAATGCAGGGAGGTTAACCGGAAAGCAAATATCTGGTTTGCTACCCTGCACTAGGGAAGGTAGAATGGGAGACAGTAAAGTGAGAAAAATGGAATGAAAAAGAAGAAAAAAGATAGCGGGAGAAGCGGAAACACATGCACACTAGAATGTCACAATCGCCCAGGTATTCCAAGGAAGTTCCGCATTCAGCTGCATAAACGAACGCAGCAATTACGTTCGCCGGCTGTTCGCAGATCTTCACGAACACGATAGGCAACAAGGGTTTCATGCAATAATTTTGTAATTTATACGCGTTTACGTGTTTAACTGAAAAACTGACCGTATTAAATCATTTCTATATCAGTCTGCTACGAGATTCAGCGCTGCAAATTAGAAACACTGCTAAATAAATTGTTCGAAGAGCCAGCGCGCACTGCCGCAAAATATGGAACACGGACCAACGATCTGCATGCTTATTGTCATATATCTGTACTGGAGTCTAATTGTCCAGCATACAAATAGCCAACACGGCAGAGTGAGACCGCGTACAACGTCCTCATAACGAGCGGTGCACCGCGAACTGGAGAGCTATTGCTCACGGGGAAGAAGCACATCAAAGAAGGCCCAGACAAAAAAAAAGAGCTTTAGGGAAAAAAAGAAAGAATAACCACCGATATCCCTAAAGGAAGGAAGGGATTCAACGACGAGGAATAGATTTCCCTGTGTCGCTCGCAAGAGCCGCAGCCAAAGCCCTGAGCGAACGAGGGCAGGAGAGTGAAAGAAATGAGGCGACTGGACGTGACGTCACGGCTAGTCGTCATGGAAACGAGGTCTGGGCACCGTCCAATAAGAGGCACCGCTGGCATACGAGTTCTTTGCGCGGGCCACTCACTCATCTCTCTTCCTCTCAAAAACCACATTTTTTTGGTATCCTCTTTTCTTTTTATTCTTCTTTATTCAGCAGTACTGCCACTGCGTTCCTGCGTGCGTGCGTGCGTGCGTGCGTGCGTCGGTTTTTCGTGAAGCACGAAGTACCTCAGACTGGCAGTAGTCAGCGCGAGCTCTGTTCGATAAATCTCCGGAGATGGGCAATTATTTGAAACGCAGAAAGCGCCGGGCTCCTCCGCTGGCCGCTTCGCTGGCCCGCAACGCAAATTTATTAAATTTTATGCGCCTTGCGTTTCTTGCTTATATCCGTTAAAACATTTCTTGTTAGGTTGCTCTTTCGTATCCCCGTCCCGCATGGAGAGACCGCGGTAGGCCGCGCGCCAGAATTTCCTCCTGCCTCGCCTGGCGTCGGACTTTTTTCTTACCTTAGCAACCAACGACTGCTGCCTATTCGAACGTACGGGAAACGACCGAGTATCCTGCGGCCGCATCGAGTCAGTTGCTCGCTTCACACCTAAAGGATGACTCACTCGGGCCTTGCGGGGCAAGCGTTAAGATGCGTGCACGTCTGTATACTCCACGAGCCCCCCAACATGCTAAAAAATGCAGTTCACTCGCTGCAAACACCGAGCTGCTCATCTTTCAGAAATTGGGCATTTAGATATCGCGACCATGCAACGAAACGCCAGTGGGGTAATGAGCATCAGTGTTAAAATATAAAATAGAAAAAGCTGAATGGTAGCCAGAATTACGATCTCTGAGGACAGTGCATGGTATGATGTTGGTGTCCATTTTTCATTTACTCAGGTGTAGACCGGCAGTCTAGATGGTGAGTTTAGAAAGTCGCGCATTCGCTTAAGCTTCCTGCAGCATTTTTAACGAAAGCACCGGAATTTCTTTTTTTTGTTTTTTTGGGGGGGGCTAGCATATGCATCTGCGCTTCTCATCATTACGTAACGATACTGCTAAGCCCGTTTGACTTACTCTCATTTGGTTAACAATTCAAGAGCATCTTTAATGGTTCATTGAAAGCTAGTGGTTAAGCTCATTTCGAACAAAATACCACTTCATCGTTGACTGCTAAACTTTCTACATGCATTAAATTTCTTCTTGTATCTTGTACTTTTATTTTGTATTGTACTCTACCGAAAGACAATGTTTTGAATAAAAACAAAAAGAGCTGCTGGCCTAGAGCACTGAAGTTGTAAAAAAGACGAGCCAGAAAGAACCGGAGAGCTGAATCATTTTCTAGTAACAACCAAGTGACCTTGATAGATGAAGAATTCAAGTCAAGGGTAATTTTATAACGTTAAGTTAAATGTGCTTTTAATTGAAATGCGAAAGGGTTTTAGAAACAAGGCGTTAATGTGAGCGATAATGGAACTTTCTGCCCATGCATGTAGAAGTCCACATCTTTCACCTCTCGTAGTTAAGCAATGTCGACTTTATCTCTCTCCTATCTCTTTGTGTATGCGTATTTCAAGGCGCAATCCGTCACTTTCCTCGGTGCAATGTAGCATACCAATAGTTGGTGGGGCGTTGTAGCGTTACGGTGTGCGGCTGCTATCCAGGATGTCGTGGGTTCGATTCCGGCTTCGATGGTCGCATTTCGATCGAGACGAAATGATAGGGGCGCATGTACAGGGCAACGTCAATGCACGTCAAAGAACACCAGATGGTTTAAAAATTTCTGAGTCCTCCTCTACACGTCACCCCTCATAATCATATCATAATTTTGGTATGCTGAACCCCAAACATCATTATGAGTCGTTCCAGACTGCTTAACATTCCTGCATTGCCTCACACTTACTGTTTGTTCCCTCCTTCCTTCTATCTTTATAGCGCACCATTTTGAAACATCTTTGATTTATTTATTCACAAAGGTATACTAGAAATTCATAAAACTTTGCAGAGGGGACATGTTTAATAAACACGTAGATATCAAGCAGGCTCTAGAAGATGTAACTTTAGAGAAACGTGAATTCGTTTTAGAGGAAGTAAAAGAACAGAGGGCTATCTTAAGGCGCCATCAATTCTATATACTACTGTGAACAAGTACCAAGGCAGAATAGTTAAAATAAGAGCTTACTTCGCATGAAGAGAGGGCAAGTAGGTTTATGGCAGCCATGAACGTGTTCAAGCGAGTTCGCGTGACTCGAGTGAGCAGACATGAATATAAACACTGCTATTAACAGAAGCTAATATCGCCTTTTCACTAGAAAAAAAATCACAGATGATTACTGATACTTCCTAATGTGAATTCCGGGCGCAGCTGTATAGGTGATTCGATTTTGCGACAAGTTGCGAAAAACAAGTTTGAGAGATACACTGTATGTATGTCCAGTTGCATAGAACTACAAATTTTCCTCTAACTCTCTCTCTCTCTTCTCTCTTGAGCAACATACTTCTGCCTGTATTTTATTGCAGCGAAGGAAGCTTTGTGGTCGGAGAAGTGAGCGGAGATATGGTCGACTTATTGCACCATTGCCCGGTTCTCAATGACGACGTCTATATACGCAAGCGTTTCGCGAGGTCGTCAGATCAGCGGGAGGAGTTACGATGGAGAGGAACGGGCTTCTCCCACTCATCAGTGGTGGGAGGGTATCGTTTGTTTTTATGCCTATAGTCGGCAACAACTAACATAGGTGTGGGTCGATGTGCGGTTAATGTCAGGCGCAGGAAGTGCACGGCGCGTTTGGTAAGCGCAGTGGGCGATATGTACACACCCATTATCAGCAAGCTGTTGTCCATATTTGCTTGCTCAATTCATGACGATGATGATGACTATGATGACTATGATGATGATGATGATGATGATGCATCCGCTATTGCTCATACCAACTCCCCTTAGGGAGGCTTGCCCAGTCTTCCTTCTTGTTCCCCTTCTTTTATGGCTCATACCCACTGTGGGAGATTGGCCAAAAACTGAGTGGTTTTACAAATCGTACACCATTTCGGAGTAACAGAGGTTATGGAATATAACATGACAAATTTTAGAACGAAATTTCAATGCTCACACAGATGTACAATATATAGTGTTTTTATTAGTAATTTTTGTATTTATTAGTAGTTGGCCTTGCCCAGTCTGCTTTGCTTGCCTGATCCATGTGGCTTATACTCCATTTTAGACCCATCTGTCCTGACGTGGGAGCTGCCCGCTACGTGCTCGTTCATGCCCCGACGAACCTAAATAAATTTTTTCATGCTAACTGCTGCTATTTATACTACGACTTCTAACTCGACAACTACTACTACTACTTCTACTACGAAGTAGTAGAATTAGTAGCAGTTTTTCCACAGTTTTTTTCTTTCAAACCTACGGCACGTACCCCCTATGGCCTACTCCCAAGAATGTGTGGTTGAAATTTTAAAAGGTTGTTTGAAGAATGTTAGGTGATGTAAACAAGCAATAAACAAATGAAATGGAAATAATAGGTAATGCATTAAGACTACAAGTAATTAAGATACATTAAGACTACAAGTAATATCCTATTGAGCTCGTATTTCAGACTGTCGTATTAACCAGAAGTGAACAGTTTTAAAGAGATTGTCAGTTGTAACCGCATTTTAGGAACGAGTATATTTGAATACAAGATTAAAATGGTACTCGTTTATTAGTATAATAAAATTGATGCTACTTCTAAATCTACTGCTACTACTACTACTACTACTACTACTACTACGACTACGACGGAGACAAGGACGACACAAGGTAGACTAGGACCACTTAGCTGTAGAATGGGCAATTACAAGCGGATTCCACGTGACTACCATGTTTCTCTGACAGCGCAGTAAACCTGCAAGCATAGATATGAGATTACGTGCCCAGTGGCAACGTAACGTTAATCGTCAGGGGTTAAGCGATGGCTGCGAAAACAAACGCTTAGTCGATTGTGCCACTCATGTTCAACGTTGCTTCCGCTATCGTCTTTCAAAACTTCGGCACATAACTCTAATCATGGCTAGACAGTTAGCTAGGGCATCCATCTTGTCTAACGGGGCAAGGTTGAGCAAAGCAGAATTTTCGATCAACTGTTTTAAGCATCCCACTCTCTTCCGCGTAAGGGGCACGCGCGAATGCAACCCAAAGTTAGAGCGCATGTTCCCCCCTTCCCCCCCCCCTTCCCCCTTCCCAAAGTTTGGGGTTCAGTCACCAACCAACCTTCTCAATCTCAGACGATCGAAGGAGGCTGTTGTTCAAGTCTAAAAGTCTCCCTGTCTTTGAAATGGCAGCCACTCAGCCAGCCACCCTTCGGGCGAGCCCATGCACGTAATGTTCCCAATTGTCGCTCACGGTGTACCGTAATAGATGAATAATTAAAACGCTCACTCGCTCGGGTGCTGGGTCTTTACACACGTTGTCGAGGATGGGATCAGATTACACCCCAGAAATACAGCGTTATACGAAAATGTCTGGGTGCTTGAACGGTGTGCGACGGTGCGTGGGAATTGACGAAAACTTTGGGAATCGAATGACCAGTCGCCGTTGAGAGATTGCGGTACCGCGCAACAAAGCACAATCCCGCATAGACACAGAAATACAGGACAAATGATATGAGGTATGCTAGAAGCGACCAGGTTACATTGCATGCAAAGCTTTTCGTCGTCATCATGTTTGTTGTTGTTGTTGATCCTAATGTCATGCATACAGCGAAACACTTACAGAAAGCAGGAGTTTATATCTGGTCTAAGTCACTGGAAAATTACAAGAAAAAATTCAACGTAAGCGCACCATTGTTCAGTAACGTGGTATCAAATCAAAAGCAGAGGATAAATGTGCAGGCGCACTTATGTAGCTTCAAGGGTGTCATATGTACGTTGTCCTGGGTTCCACGTATCCGCAATGAATTTTCACTAACATGACAAACTTCGTGGCGCGGATTGTGAATGTGCAGAGTAAAGGTAGCAATCTCTAGGAAGACAACCCAAAAGTGGGAGAATGGAGAAATGCCGCATGCGGTGCCGGCAATGCAAACACTGTGAACCACCGTTAGGATGACCAGACAAATACAATGAGCTTAAGCTTTCCCGCCGAAGCATGTTCATTCGTGACAAAGTCGCATTGATAGATTGCAGGCATGCCAATAAAGTTCTTCTCTACTATGAATGATGGGGCATCGATCTTCTCTAACAGGTTCCTCTTGTCTGAATTCGACTGCTCACCTAATTAGCACTCATTTTTAGTGAGTTGGTGACTGATTAACATGGTGATATTAGCGCTACGAAAGACGTACACATGTGAGAGGCAGAGGACAGGCAGGCGCTACTAACAAATCATTTATTTCAAAGGTTGCAATGAAATGTAAGTACAACGAGCCGCACACGAAGTGAGCACATATCACGGCGACACCATTTATCGGGCTACAGCAGTGTGATATCAAAAAACACAATTTCGATTTTTACAAGCAGATAGACGGGTCATTAACACGGCTGCTTCCTTTTTTCCTTTATTTGGTACGCTTCCAACAGTTCACAAGTTTGTTTGTTACGCCATCTACCTAGAATATTGACCTCACGAAATGAAGAAAAAATAGATAAGTGGGGTTTAACGTCCCAAAACCACAATATGATTATGACAGACGCCGTATAGTCGAGGGTTCCGGAAATTTCGACCACCTGGAGTTCTTTGAACGTGCACCCAAATCTGAGCACACGGTGCTACAACATTTCCGTCTCCATCGGAAATGCGGCCGCCGCAGCCGCGATTCTATCCCGCGACCAATGCAGAAAAGTGAAAAAAAAAATAGATGTCGCTAGCGCAGTTATAGAGAAGTAATAAGAGAAAAGGAAGTGACTCTGTTAGCGACACGTTTATGTGCTTGTAAAACGAAATTAGGTTTTTTGTTATCACACGCCCGTAGCCTAATAAGTGGTCTCGCCGTGATATGTGTTCATTGCGTCTGCGCGCTATTGTGCTTATATTTTATTGCTAACTATGAAATAAATCGGATAACGCCTGTCTGTCCTCTGTCTCTCACATGTGTGGGCAGTTTTTAGTGCTAAAAATACTGTTATGATTGCTCACTTTTTAAAATGTAACCATGCCCTTTCGTTTAAATGTTTACATTTTGCAGCTGTAGTTTGCAAATTACCCCCTTCTTGTGCAACCACAGTCTTTTTTTTAGTGGCATAGTTTCTCTTATGGCTTCCTTTGCAACCTAATTTGATATCCTTTTAAGCGACGTGTAGCTATTACAACATCGGTTTCAGTACCGAAACAGACTCCAACGGTGAAATTGTTTCTTTTGAGGCTTACTGAACCACACAGTTTTCATCACGTCATTTCTTTGTTTATTTAATGCCAATTTCACAATCTTGGCATATCCGGCTCTTATATAACTCATATTCCCGAATTTTTACATTATTTTTAATATATACGAATTAGCCCATGTGCCTATCTTTGTATGCTAATGTTAATAAATCTCTTTACTCCGAATAAGTAAGGCGCACAATTTAACCTGATCAAGAAATAGAGCTGAACAAGGGAAGACATCACCGGGCAATAAAAAGAAGTACCTTTTAAGGAAAACTGCAACATTAGTTACCACGGAAGTGAGACCACACGACGAGTGCGCGTTGTTTATATTTGTCGCCTTTAGTTTCAAAATGTTTCAGCAACTAGTTTTCTCAAGAAGTACATATAACAAGAAACATATCTACTCTTTCATACTGCCCCGCCGCGGTGGTCTAGTGGCTAAGGTACTCGGCCATTGACCCGCAGCTCGCGGGATCGAATCCCGGCTGCGGCGGCTGCATTTCCGATGGAGGCGGAAATGTTGTAGGCCCGTGTGCTCAGATTTGGGTGCACGTTAGAGAACCCCAGGTGGTCTAAATTTCCGGAGCCCTCCACTAAGGCGTCTCTCATAATCATATAATGGTTTTGGGACGTTAAACCCCACATATCAATCAATCATCTACTCTTTCATACTAGGTCAGACAGGCCACATAAAACTGCAATATGTAGACCCTTGTACCACGCTACAGTTGGTTACTGTCCGTGGCCTCTCATAGACTTCAGCTCTGTAAAAGACGGCAGTTTTGCCGCGTAAGCCAAGTGCACGCACCCCCTTTGACGCAAAGTATCTTTTATGGTGGGCAGCAATATCCGCGAGTGGTGCAAAAGCTACGTGATATGGCCACCTGGATATGACGTACCTGAAAAAAACAAAAGATAAGTGAGCTATAGCGGACAATTCTCGGAACTCTTAACGCGAGGGCAGTGCTATACTGTACAGCCGCTTACACATGCCGTGTCTATATACGAGCAGTTTTCGTACAACAGCAAGCGGCCTTACTCAGGCGTATTACATTACTACGTTTATTGTCTGCTAGAGAAGTGCAGGCCACGAGCTCTAATATGTTGAAATCTGTAAGCGCACTCTTTATGAAATAGCCTATGAAAAGCTTTATCGTCTGTGCCGTCCCTGTTTTTTTTGTGTGTGTGTGTTCTCAACTTTGCAGCTCGCTTCGTCTGTGACGTCCCTTTTTTTCGCATTTCCAATGTGCTTCGACTGCCCCATAACATGTTTTTCGTGTTCTAAACTTCGCAGCGCTACCTTTCAATGCAGTATGTTGCAACTAGCCCTCACACAAACTCTTCATAGTCAGCTTTATCAAAAGGTTGAGCACGCAGAGCAGATGACCCGGTTCACTAGGCGCCATAAAACGGTGAGCCACGCAGTATAGGGAGATATCTAATAGGAAGACAAAACAATTGGGAGCCACCCAATAGGGATCCATTCAGTGGGAGCCATCTTTCTATACCCATTTCCTGACTCATTCTCGTCCTCCTAGTCGGACCAGTAATGTTTGTTCACCCACCCATGAGGTTGAAATTGAATGAAGGTGCAGCTGCCGTGATCACAATAGACAGCCTATACATCACGTGTTTGAGATTCAACTGATTCTAAACTTTCCAAGAGGACTCTGGGAGGAGCATAAATAGATACCACGTTTTTTTTAAGGGACATCAAAGAGAGATGGAAATATAATTGACCATACGCACAAAGTTTGTGACCTATGTGTCACTGAACTCACAGGCGCGAGAAACTTACTTCACGCTGCACTAAGCCACAAGTACTGGCCTCTAGCTTGGCTCCGAGGGCCCTCTATCGTTTAAGTTATATGCCAGCGACATTACACGAACGAGTGCATTACGTGACATTCAAAATGGCGCGCTAAAAGATAAAAAAAAGAAGCAAACAATGCCGTTCGTTCGACACTTCGTACAAATCAGTGCCAAGTGGCGAATCCCCAGAGGCTTGCCCGGAAGGGTCGAACGGGGTGTATAAATCAGATTAGCCACGGCAGAATGATTCGGCCTCCGGTAGTGACGGGACTTGGTTTGACGGTTCTAGCACTTGAACGCGTTTGCTGTTTACACAAACCTGGCCTTGTCCTATATAGAACGATGGCGGTGGAAGTACGGAAAGGACACCGCTACGAAAACTCACAAACAGGAAAGCAGCAGGCTCCTGCACTCCGACTTCTCCCTTCCTGCTTTTCTACGCATAATTTTCTTGGTTAGCCTTTCGTAGGCGTGCGTACAGTAAGCGCCGCGACAATACACGACTGCGCACCTAGGCCTCTCGAACTCCATTTCACCCACAAACGCGTAAACGGAGCGCCGAAATCACCGTACACGCGGGAACGTGCCAGCACGATGGAGCCCCGCCCAGCAAGCTGCCAGCGATGTGGTCAACAATGGCGCGGTGCGCCACGTGGGGCAAAACTAATTCGCCGCCTTCGCACGAAGTGCAAAGCCCTGCTTTCCTCCCGTCCCCTCGCGCTCGCGATCGACCTCGACGGCGGGGCGCGCGCAACCTAAACGTGCCGTCGCTTGTTATGCTTCCACCGCTACACTTCCTGTGGTCGAACACGTGCGATTCGAACACGGGTGTGCACCTCGTGTTGTTGTTGCCGCAACCTCCAGCTCAGTGTTGCACTGAACACGTGACTCGGGTCCTCCACTAACAGCGTGCCATTGCAGTCGACAGCGCCACAAGCGGATTACGCCCGTGGTTGCTGCGGGCTGCTCAGAATGAGACACGCCGTGACCCGTCAACCATGACTTTGCGGTGTGTACTACTACTACTCTCTCCTGCGCCGATACGCGAATGTGAAGGCGCGGTTTCTTTCGGGGACTGGACACAATGTGTCGGAGTTACATTTCATTATCACTCGCTGTCTAACTGACTCGCTCACTGAGCGGGACCTTACGTTTTCCGAAGCATATTACCGAAACGCTGTCAGGTTCGTTTACCGGAGTGGTGGCAAGAGCGCTCACCTATTACACTGCTACCCACGCAACATTTTTTTCATTCCCTCTTTTCATTCTAAGTATATCAACCAATAGCATTTGCAAGTGCACGAAAACACTAGGAAAAGGTCAAGGAATTGTAACACGTCAAGTTTATTGAGACAGTTCTGTTAAGTTACTTGGTTAGCGTGAACATACCACAACAGGAAGCCTGAAAGTTTTGGAAAAACTGACATGGGGACCCGTGTGATTACAATAAAAAGGTAATTAGGAAATAAAAAAAAACTGTAGGGAAGTGTGAATAGTAACGAGTTAATTTGATTGACTATGAGAAGATCAGTACTTAAGATCGGAACATGACATACGTATACTTTCTTTTAAAAAAGACGTGGCGAAAGCACTCACTTCCTCACTCTTTCACTCACTCACTCACTCACTCACTCAATCAATCAATCAATCAATCAATCAATCAATCAATCAATCAATCAATCAATCAATCAATCAATAACTTTCCAAAACACCATGAGCGTACACTCATGGGCGTCTGCAGGGAGTGCAAAGGAGGCACTAATCCCCCTCAAGCCATACCAGCACTGGTCCTGAAGCCCCACCAGGGCTCCTCTGTCCCCCCCCCCCCTCGCAGCAATGCAACACGGGTTTGCCCCCCCCCCCCCTCTCAAGAACAAATGCTGCCGACAACCATGCGTGTACGTGCTCCGATGAACGTCAGGGCAAGCTGAAAGTCGTCGCGGCAGAACGCCGATCCGCGCTCCTCGACAAGTCTGAAACAGCAGTCAACAGTGGCAAGGCTGTCAAGTACTAGTTGTCATCGCGCTTGTCGCTTATCGTACTGTCACTCGGAATGCAACTGAACGCTGCCGACTCCTGACAAGTGGTGACCAGAAGCCCAGCACTCGGCTGACGTCCTCCGCAAGCATACTGCCGTTGTGTTATCGTATGGAAGACTGTCCTTGCGCTTTCTCTTCTTTCTCCCCCTATTCGCTTAGAAGAGATCAAGGTCCCTCTTGGTCGAGAACGTTGTTGAGCCGAGCACCCGGGTTCTTTTATTTTTGTGGTAATGTTTCCTGAAGAGCGTACGCGACACCTTTCTATCGAGCCGGTATTGTTCTTCTCCGTCGAGGACGTTCTTCAGAGGAAGTGCTCGACCCGTACTCGACCACGTTGTTGTTTCACGACCAACGATGTTTTCTTGCACCTCTTTTCAGAACACTCCTTTTTTGTCTTTTGACCATGATCCGGTTTCTACAGCAGAGCTGTTACGGTCGAGGTTTTCTGTGCGCCGTAGATAGAAAAAGTACCATTATCACGAACCGGGTCGCATTGAATCACCACCAAAGTATTCTATACAAACGGTTGACAAGAAAAGGCGAACCGTGCCGCCCCGGTCTTTCGGGCAATATGTTTGAATCTCCCTCAACTATTGGTTACGTTTTTACAGAAATCTTAATCAGTTTGCCACCCGTCTGTTCCTTTGTTAAATCTCCCTAAATTATTCCTCACTAAATTTTATGATAATATGTGGGGTTCAACGTCCCACACTCGCTAAATTTTAGTTGACCAGTGATGTGAGAAGTGGAATTCACTCAATTTCTGCGGCACGTATACGATATAGGAGTTTTGAATCTGAGCTTTTATGGTAGCGCTTTCCCATGAGTTGAAGATGGAAAATTATCATCACCATTATTCAGCACGCGCTCACCAACCAACCAATACCCAATAGTGGGTATGACCCACAAGATAAGGTGAACAAGAACAGGAGCATTCTGTGCAGATGAATCCTCCATAGCGGATGTGAAGCACAAGAGAAGGTGAACAAGAACATTCTGTACAGATGACTCTTGGCCAGTCTCCCACAGTAGGTATAAGCCACAAGAAAAGGTGAACAAGGACATTCTGTGCGGATTATTTTTGGCCAAGTCCTCACAGTGTGCATGAGCCACAAGAGAAGGTGAACAAGAGCAAGAGCATTTTGTGCAGATGATTCTTGGGGAATCCCCCACAGTGGGTATGAGCCACAAGAGAAGGTGAACAAGAACAAGAACGTTCTGTGCAGATCGTTCTTGGCCAGTCCCCCACAGTAGGTAAGAGCCACAACAGAAGGTGAACAAGGACATTCCGTGCAGATTATTTTTGGCCGATCCCCCACAGTGCGCATGAGCCACAAGAGAAAGTGAACAAGAACAAGAGCATTCTGTGCAGATGATTTTTGGTCAATCTCCCCCTCCCCCCAGTAGATACGAGCCACAAGAGAAGGAAACAAGAACATTTTGTGCAGCTGATTATTGTCCAATCCCACCCAGTGAGTATGAGCCACAAGAGAAGATGAACAAGAACATTCTGTGCAGATGATTTCTGGCCAATTCTCCACAGTGTGCATGAGCCACAAGGCGAACAAGAACAAGTACATTCTGTGCAGATAAGGTTTTGCCAATCCCCTATGGTTGGTATGAGCCACAAGAGAGGGTGAACAAGAACGTGATTAAGAAGAGAAGCTGAAACATGCCCAGCAGCTCTGCTGCGGCCAATTTTGCGCAATTTGCTGAAAGCTGCACTAATATCTAAGTTGTGGCTCGGTGAGTTTGCTGTAGCATAAGGTTAGTACGAGCGTGGCGAATGTATAATTCCTTGAGTACTCCTGCAATAGAATACTCGGGTCGTGTGAATAAACTTATTGATGGGACTGATAAAGGTGTAATGATTGTTTCTTTGCGATACGAGATATACAATGGGATAAAAATATTCGAAAACTGGGGGTGGGTGCTTCAGCCGTTGTTTCGACCGGCAGACTTGTCTTTTTCAAGGCTGCAACTGATCAGATTTACCCACCTACTGTTTTCGAATCTTTCGTCACAAGCTTCCATCTTCCCCTTTCTTCCCCTTATTGATGTTATTTTGGAATATCCGATAAAAAACTCTGCCTACAAAATGTCTGTCTATACAGAATGTGACAAAGAGGGCTAACCTATCCCATGTGTGTTAAGGTGCCTCGATGCCCTCTTCTGGAACAGGGTGGAGACACTGCTCTTGAGGACGCCATATTGGTTCGAACGCTCGCGTTTTCTGTCATTACCTGGCATGCGGAGAGGAATCGCTTTCAACGCAATGCGCGGTAATCTTGTCCGGTTTATCCCTTCTGGCGGTAGGGCTTTCGCGTATAATGTTGGTAACAAATACACTAATTACTAATTATTACGCACGAAGCATATGATGACGAAAAAAATTGCCCGCAGCTTCCCTCGGGGGAACACTGAGGAGGATGCGGAGCATATAATTGGTTAACGGGGTGTTAAAGTGCGACTTACTTGGGTCAATGGCTAAATTGGTTAACGTGGTTGTGAAATGGGGTGTTAAATTGCGACTTACTTGGGTCGATGGCTAAATTGGTTAACGTGGTTGTAGGAGGGGGTGTTAAATGAGTGAACACGTACACACGTATGCGAAAGGGCGGCGCTGGTCGAAGGGACGTCGATCATTGTGTTTGTGAATTCGTTGGCATTCATTTCATGGCGACTTCGGACGTCGACGCGCCGTACAAACCAACGGACGAGCGGCAACTGAGCGAGCGAGCGCCGACCTTGAGTATATATACAGCGCGACGGCGCATGCGCTGTCAGCTGTCGAATGTTCTCGAAGGAGAAGCGCGCGCGCGGCACAGATGGCGACGGCGCGACGGCGCATGCGCTGTCAGCTGTCGAATGTTCTCGAAGGAGAAGCGCGCGCGGCACAGATGGTGGGTGACGGCGCGACGGCGCATGCGCGCGCGTCAGCTGTCGAATGTTCGAGAAGCGGTGCGGACGGCGCGGACGGCGCACTACAAGGCGCGAGTATAAGATGCTTCCGCATCTAAAAAAGGCATGCAGAGCGTATCCATCGGTCTGTCTATCTCACTGGTTGCGTAGGTCCGTATGCTATCGCGGTCTATTGATTAGGTTGACGAATACAAAACTCATACGGCATTACAAGACCACGTGAAAAACAGAAATGACTGCTCATTACATGAAAATCACGACATGCCTCTTATTTAAGCCATAACAACGGTGACATTGTTTAGAAGCTACAATGACAGTTTGGTGAACTTCATGTACACCAAAATTGAAATGGTTTGATATGAGCATGAGGAAAATACACATGACTGGTCACAACACGAGAACCCTGTCATGTATGTCATATAATCCATGACATACTTGACCCGGTCATGGAGCTCTTGCGGCCGCTATCTATCTATCTATCTATCTATCTATCTATCTATCTATCTATCTATCTATCTATCTATCTATCTGTCTATCTATCTATCTATCTATCTATCTATCTATCTATCTATCTATCTATCTATCTATCTATCTATCTATCTATCTGTCTGTCTGTCTGTCTGTCTGTCTGTCTGTCTGTCTGTCTGTCTGTCTGTCTGTGTCTGTCTGTCTGTCTGTCTGTCTGTCTGTCTGTCTGTCTGTCTGTCTGTCTGTCTGTCTGTCTCGGAGCTTAAGTTGAACGCCTCGAAATTAAGCAGCAGACAGGTCTTATGAAGCAACAGACAGCAGCGCTCCTGGTGGGGTTTCCACCGTCAACGTGCTGCCCACATACGCACCACCACGACTGGGCAAAAGGCGGACTGCACGCGTCCAAACGCTGGTCGACTCGACATGTGCGGCAAAGAGAATCCCAAGTGGCGGCTGGGTCTTCATGCTTCTATTTTGGATATGGTGAAAGGCCACTAGTTGGTTGCAGTGGCACAGGCCTCGAACGTCTGCACGTTCGAGTCATACAGTTATACAGTAGACGCGAACGGTGGAGCGCAACGGTCGATTGCGCGGGTGACGCTCTACGCCGGAGAGAGGTTACAGCGCTCGCCCCTCTAAATGGAGTGGGGGATCGACCCGGGCTTTTAGTCACGCTAGGACAGACGGTATGGCCCCAGCTGCCTGCGAACGCACGTCTCGCGTTCTACTTCGTGCGCGAGCGGTGTACAGGGGGCGCTGCCAAACGACCCTCTAAAGATGGTCCATGAAGTCTTTCCACACGCACAGACAAAAAATAATAATAGGGAATGGTTATGGCTCTGACCTTTTACATGTTTCAGCGAGCACTGCGAGTGCACGCCGTTTTGGCCAGCGTTGAAAACGACGTCTATTTGCCTAAACGTAACCCTTCCCGTCTTCGAACGGCTATGCAACAACTTCGAAAAATTGGTCATTCGCTATAAAATTTGGCGCTAACAGAGCGGGAAATGCTGTATGGTTGTACACAAGTTCGCTATCTCATTGGTTGTATGGGCGCACCGTAAAAAAAAACAATAATAACTTGCTAGCTAACTTTGAATGAAGAAACGTAATAGTAACGTTGCAGGCACATCGAAATACGACAACGGTGATTACACAAATACAAATGTAAATACGCATACACGTATAAATGAATGAGTTATTACGCATCACTGGGCTAGGCAAAAGTAACGTGATACTTCTTCATAGCGACTTTTTCTGGAAGCTTTCCCAACGCTATATACGACGTGAAACCAAGAAATTAGCCGCATTTCGCATTTCTTCACTGTGCGTGCTTACCTCGAACAAGACTACATTTAGATGTTCTTAGTGTTAGTTTCCTCTAAAACGAAGGCTACTTACTGCATTGAGGAACCAAGTCAAATTTTATATATTTTCTCGTAACGCCAAGTACTAGTTACACGTGTTACGGGGGTTTATTATGCACTTCGGCATGTGTCTATCTTCTTCCTCACACGCGATACATGTCGACATATACTGCCATGTATGCCTTAGACTATTTCACGCGTTTTTTTCGTTCTGGCAGTTTCTCTAACTTTTATTCCCCTTACCCTCTCCCCTGTGCAAGGTAGCCTACCGGGCTCAGCCATGGTTAACCTCCCTGCCTTTCTTTCATCCTTATTCTCTCTCTAGCAAGTCAAAGCGCTAGCTTAGAGTGTTAGAGTGCTACACACTCTTGCAGAAAATCTTATTTCGGTAAGTGAAATGAGTGTGAGACATGTTCGCTTTTTTTTGTTCTTTTGGAGGCGCACACCTTGCTAAAACTGTGCTGACAGAATGGCGCTGGAGTAACCCACAGTTGCACATGAAACACAAAGTTAAGGTGTGGTTCTTATGATACCTGCGGCTGGTATTTTGTGTGCATCTCTGAGGGAGAAAAAAATAATTACTCGCAAATCAGACTAGTTCGATCAAACGTCGAAAAACTTTTCAAAGCAACCACGTCACAACGCGTCAGGTATACAAATTGTCTACAGCCTGCAGAACTGAGGAAACAACTGGTAGAAAATTTGGTGTAGGTAGGCACCGCACACCTGGACACACGAAGTATTAAAATACCCATTACACACGGCACAAGATTACGCAGACAAACGCAGATCTGCCGTAAAGATAATGTGACACAAGACTCGAGTTAATGGAAGCTTCAGAATAAGATTTAAGGAAGAACGAGAAATGCAAGAATTGAAAGTTTACCGCAAGAACATTTCGACTAAGCTGAATTATGAAGAGTGCCGAAGCACTGGGTGTCGCACCGGTATGTCGCCGTTAACACCCACGCCTTGCCACTGCGAATCTAAGCTGAGTGACATAGAGTGCATACGTATTTACAAACTTACTTATTTGGTTCCTTTTTAAAGCTCTTACATTTTATTCTCCTTGTTGTAATCAGTGTATCGCCTTGAGTTCTGGATACCACTTTCCCTTCATTACTACTGCTTTGTGGTCTGTAAAATGAAGAGCCTGAGTGGATCTAATCTGAAGTTACAAAAACAAGGTTTATGCACATTCCTCCGATGGTTGTTGGTTTTTTTCGATGCGTGGTAGAGTGCAGTCATGTAGTGCATATTCTAGTGGCTGTCCATAATAGTTGTCCATACATTTCGCCTTTTGGGAGGAAATGCCACGGAGTTGTGTTGTCTGAGACTGTATGTTAGGTGAAAGTGCGTTAACGATTTAGAGTACTTGGTACCCTGCTATGGGAAAGCAAAAAAAAAAGCTGTCCCAAATGAAATATTAATGCCTGTGTTTAGAAAAAAATTGGCAGCATATCCACCGAGTGAATGATGGAGAGTGGGGCGAAGCATTCGTCCGTGCATTCGTTCTTGCTTCCGTCCGTTCATGCGTCCGTCTGTGTGACCATCCATGCGTCCATCCGCCCGTCCTTGCGTGCGTCCGTCCCTGCGTTCGTCCATGCATCCGCCCCTGTGTCCGTTCATGCGTCCATCCATGCATCTGTCTGTGTGTCCGTTCGTCCATCTATTCAACACTCCAAGTACCGCCATCTCGCATCTTTTCATCATATATTCCCCATATAGAAGCACCGCCATCCAGCGGACATTCCAAGGACTAAAAGAGAGGTGGCACACGCACACTTTCTTGCGGCTTGCGCTTCGGGTCTACTTCCCACCTTTAACCACCTCGAGTTCACGGTATATATTAGTTCACTGTATTTATGGCACTGTGGCCCAAGGCTCGCTAAATTTTTCTAAAACCAAGGAGGTTACGCCCAGCGAGTATAACGTCGCAACCTTTTCCTGTCAGATAGGGCTCAATGTACATGTCAATGGCTGCTATATAATGGGAAATGAGAGACAGGAGAATTCGGCTTTTACTTTCTTACGGCTTGCGCTTCGTATCTACTGCGGCAAAAGGCTAGCTAAATTTTTCTAAAACCAAGGAGGTTACGCCCAGCGAGTATAACGTAGCAACCTTTTCCTGTCAGATAGTGCTCAATGCACATGCCAATGGCTGCTAATGGGAAATGAGAGACAAGCGAATTCGGCTTTTCCTTTATTACGGCTTGCGCTTCGTATCTACTTCGCACCTTTAACTACCTCGAGTTCATGGTAATATACTAGTTCATTGTATTCATGGCACTGCGGCTCAACACTCGCTAAACCTTTCTAAAACTAAAGAGGTTGCACCCAGCGAGTATAACGTAGCAACCCTTTCTTGTCAGATAGTGCTCAATGTACATGCCAATGGCTGCTTATGGGGATTGCAGCGTGCGCGTTAACTAAAAGCCGAATGCTCCTGTCTCTCATTCCCCCTTAGCAGCCATTGGCATGTACATCGAGCACTATATTTTATTGTTCAACAACGCACAGAAGACATCTCTCACAGGCACAACCTTGAAGGAAAAAAATGTTATACTTGTTACACACAACGGCTACGAGGGACGAATGGGTGTCGCTATAAGGAGCTTCACCCCTAAATGTGCGTAATGATCTAGAGTACCATGAACTCAACTATGGGACAGCTGAAACCCGTCCCATGGGCCTCACGCTTGATGAGACCGTATCGACAAAAATTGCAACCGGGCCGTGAACCGGCTCAGTTGTGACGCGCTGCCAAGCGCTTGCGCGCACATACTGCTGCAAATAAAGTTTTAAGTAATCAATCAATCAATCATACTGCTGTGTTCGTCAAAGAACGCTAGCAGCGGCGAAGATTACAAAGCTTCGCAAACACTCGGCCACTAACGCTTATGGGCTGCGGTCCACTAAAAGAAAAAAATGGCAGCATATCCACGGAGTGAATGATGGGGAGTGGGGTGAAGCATTCGTCCGTCCATTCATTCTTGCTTGCGTCCGTTCCTGCGTACGTCTGTGTAACCGTCCATGCGTCCATCCACCCGTCCGTGCGTGCGCCTGTTCGTGCGTCCGTTCATGCGTCCATCCATGCATCTGTCTGTGTGTCCGTTCGTCCATCTATTCAGCACTCCAAGTACCACCATATCGCATCTTTTCATCATATATTCTCCATATAGAAGCACCGCCATCCAGCGGACATTTCAAGGACTAAACGGGAGGTGGCACATGCACACTTTCTTACGGCTTGCGCTTCGGGTCTACTTCCCACCTTTAACCACCTCGAGTTCACGGTATATACTAGTTCACTGTATTTATGGCACTGCGGCCCAAGGCTCGCTAATTTTTTCTAAAACCAAGGAAGTTACACCCAGCGAGAATAACGTAGCAACCCTTTCTTGTCATATCGTGCTCAATGTACATGCCAATAGCTGCTAATGGGGATCGCAGCGTGCGCGTTACCTAAAGGCCGAATGCTCCTGTCTCTCGTTCCCCCTTAGCAGCCATTACATGTGCATTGAGCACTATCATTTATTGTTCAACAACACACAGAAGAAATCTCTCACCGGAACCACCTTGGAGGTCAAAATCGTAAGGACCACTATTTCGGGTATGTGCCACTGGTGGTTACGTACTACGAGGGACGTGCCTTCTGCCAACTTGTGCTGATCTTCACGATGCTAGCTATTTGGCAAAGGAGATCGCTAGCGGAGGCGCGTAGAAAGCCTGTGCGGAGCGCGTTTCCGGTAGTGTCGCGTATCCGGCGGTTGCTATGGGCCCACCTATCCGGCGAACTCGAGGCCAGCGGCGAGGAAAACTTCCTTCGTCGCTGGCATACCAAATTCTTTTTTCTGAGGAATGGCAAGCTAGCCGCCCCAATCACTACCTGGTGACCCCCCTCCCGCTGTCTAGCACATGCAGAAGGGGACTTGTATATATGCATGTATATATATATATATATATATATATATATATATATATATATATATATAGGCATGGTGGCGAAAATGGCCGTAGCGTTGCAATAAGTCAAGTAGATCCTCCAAGAGAACCCTTGTCTGTGAACTTTTCTTAAAGTAAGAAAACTCACGGATAAACGAATCAGACATGCAATGCATAGATCGACGCTGCAAGTATACCTAAATGCTAGAATAGCCCCCAAAGGAATGACACTCTCCATCACCCCTGCCGCCACAAATCTCGACGAAAACAACCAGGCCGCATGGCAAAACGTCCTTCTAGAAGCATCACTCAAGCTAACAGAAATTGCAATCAACCACAGTGAAAAACAAGTAAAGAAACTGACCAACATGACCAACGCCATTCTGCGCGACAACAACCACCTATCAAACGAGGAAATCACCCTACTAACAGAGTTCGAACAGAATAAATACCAAGAGGTCAAGAAAACTAAAATACAGAAACTTAAAAGAGACAATGTTTCCAACCCCACACTACCAGACGCTACACTGTATGACTACAACACATTCACCCACGAGGAAACTCACGGCACAAACAAGAAAACACCTATCAACACTCACTACGACGCTGCGATTATAAACCTATCAGACACGAGTTTGTCAACTGATGAAGTAAAACTATTATCTAAAGGACTAAACTTCTGCCCAACTAGAAAATCTTTCGATGAGTTTCACTTACTCCGAGACCTCGACAACTTCGCTAGAAAATTGAGGCTGCACGAATATTTCTTGGACAAGCCGTCTAACATTCCAAAGACTCCCCGCCACCAAACAAGCGATTGGACACCAAATAGTCATCGAGACAAGTGTCTGGACTTATATATTAACGCGGTCCAGAAAGATATATTACAGGAGTATCACAGACAGAAGGGAAAGCGGGAAAACATGACAAAATCCGAGAAAAAGAGTATGCAAAACCTAACATCTAGGACTGATATAATAATAAAGCCCGCTGACAAAGGAGGGGCAATTGTAGTCCTAAATACAACCGACTACCTACAAGAAGCATACCGTCAACTAAACGACTTAAAATTCTACGAACGCCTCCCAGGGGACCCGACAGAGAAATACACGCGTATTGTAGCAACAGAACTGAAGAAGCTGTTGGACGAGGGAAGAATAACACGCAGTGAGCACAAATTAATGCGGCCAGTACACCCTCGTCCAGGGCGCTTCTACATACTCCCAAAAATTCATAAACCCGGTAATCCAGGCCGACCAATCATTTCAGGTATAGGCACAGTAACCGAGCCCATATCAGGGTACGTAGACAAATTAATAGGCCACATTCCTTGCACTCTCGGGTCGTACGTAAAAGACACCTCACATTTTCTTCGAGATATTGCAGACCTGCGCATTCCGAAACACTCATACTTAGTTACTCTTGATGTGTCTTCACTTTATACAAATATTCCCCACGATGATGGCATAGCGGCATTAAAAAACACATACACAAACCATAGACAACCTGACACCCCAGATTTCTCTGCCATCGCAAGCCTCACAAGACTTGTATTAGAACTGAACTCATTCGAGTTCAACCAAGAGTACTTTCGACAAATCAGCGGCACCGCCATGGGTACCAAACTCGCACCAAACTATGCTAACATTTTCATGGGAAAACTAGAAACCGAATTTTTGTCCCAAACTCCCTTGAAACCACTCCTATACAGGCGGTACATTGACGATATTTTTCTTATTTGGACTCACAGCGAGGATGAACTGCTAAACTTTATCGATACTTACAATACTGTGCATCCAAACATACACTTCACACACACCTACTCACAAGTAACCGTAAATTTCCTTGACGTTACCATAATAATAGAAGATGATAAACTTTCCACAACCCTCTACCGCAAACCAACAGATCGACAACAGTACCTCCATTACCAAAGTGATCATCCACGCCATTGTAAAAACAGCATTCCATACGGCCAGGCCCACCGTTTTAAGCGAATTTGCTCAAAAGACACTGACTTCCACGCGAGCTCACAAAAGCTCAAACTCGTGCTCGAAAAACAGAAATATCCTCCACATGTGATTGATGACGCTATTCAAAAAGCTAGAAAACTTCAGCATGATGACCTTCTGATGAAGCGGCCACCACAACACAACCTGCAACAGACACACCTATGTTTAACATACAGCACGAATTTCCCCAACGTTAACAAAATCCTTAAACGACATTACAACATACTGGAACAAAGTGAACGTCTAAAACGTGCATTCCCATCGGCTCCTGGCGTCGTTTACCGACGAACACGCAACCTCAAAGACACACTTGTAAACTCCCAAATCAATACTTCAACTTCCGACAGTTCATGCCGACCTTGTCTGAAGCCTCGATGTTTTGTATGCAAAGCGATGCGAGATACAAGCAAGGCAAGCAGCACACAATCCAACTTTTCAATTAACATACGAGGAAATCTAACATGCGATTCCTCTAATGTGGTATATCTACTTGAATGCAACGTGTGCGGCATGCAATACATCGGACAAACGGAAACACCCTTTAGGATTCGTTTCAATAATCACAGAGCCCACGCGAAATCAGCGCCGAATCTACCTCTATCAAAACACCTTAACCTTCCCGGCCACTCCTTCGACAAATTGTCAGTCACACTTTTAGAAACAGGATTTAAATCAAACCGGGAACGTGAACAACGTGAATCATACCTCATACACCGATTTAACACCCTCGAAAAAGGCATAAATGAAAGTCCGGGTACACTTGCAGCAATCAAAGCACTATAATATATACATATACATTTATATGTGTATATGTACTTATGTATATGCGCATATATATGTGGGTGTATGTGCGTATATATAAGTTTATAATTGTAATCATAACAATTCAAGATTTCGCGGCACTGTGGCGGCGACGAGGACTGGACAACTACAAATATCTTTGCGTGTTTCAGTGAACCACTGTCGTCTATTTCTATTTCTCTGAATAACCGAACAATAGTTGTAAGCCCGACTTGTCGAAGGGTCACCGCATGCACAACTAAAAGCCCCGAACGTGGATTCCCAGAACAAAATGCAATCACCTCAAACGTCCTTTCTCGCCTTTTGGCAACCTCTCCCCGATTTTGGCAACAAAGCCCGACATCCACATACACAACTAAACGCCCCGAACGCGGTTTCCCAGTACAAAATAGCAATCACTTCAAACGTCCTTTCTCGCAGTTTGGAAACCCTTCCCGCATTTCGACAACAAAGCCCGACATATAGAAGGGCCACCCCATACACAATTAAAACCCCCAAACGCGGATTCGCAAAGCAAAATAGCATTCAAAACGACAGACAGCGCCTTAAGAAACATTTTCTCCCGCGCCGACTTCCTGGAGCCTCGGAACGCTGTCTCCGACGCCGAATTAGTGACGGTCTTTAAAAAATTTAAAAAATAAAAAATAATAATAAAAAAAGCATTTTTCGCGACACGCAAGCCCTTACCTTAGCCAGGCCCCGTTTACAATAAAGGGACCGCCACCAAACTGCACTGAACGCAATACTAAGAAAATACACACTGACGACGCCACTCGCGAAGCACAGTGGAACCTGGAACTTTCTGGATATCCTTTCCTCTCTCGTTTTTCAAACTCTTTCTTTCTTTCTGTTTTTTTCGTTCTTTCCCTCTCATTTTTTACCCAAAATACTATAAATGTGAGCGCAAACAGAATGTACCATGACTCCTGATGAAGGCCAGACTCTGGCCGAAACTGTCGAATTAAACACTTCCGTTGTTACCGTTCTCTTGGAGGATCTACTTGACTTATATATATATATATATATATATATATATATATATATATATATATATATATATATATATATATATATATATATATATATATATATATATATCTGTATCACCTTTTTCATTTCATCACCCCATTGTCGTTGTTATTTGTAATCGATTCGGGCAAAGTGTGCTGGTCGACACTTGAGTTAAATTTTGTATAGCGCCTTCTTCATTGATTGGCGCCTTCAGTCAGTTTTTTACGCGCAGATTGTTGCTGATGCCTTATTTGGGGGCAGACAAGAGCCCCCCCCCCCCCACTCCCTTGTACCCCCCCCCCCCCCGGCGCCCCCAGCCTCAAGGCCTCTTTTATACCTCCGGGCATGCACTTACTGTGTACGAAAGCAGCATTGTTTCAGGCGACAAAAAAGAAATAATACCTGGAGTTGTACAGCGCTAAGTCGCTACTTGTTCCCACCGCGTGTTGAGAAGACCTACCGCCGCGCATGATTAAGCCTGCTGGAGCACCACGCGCTGTACAGTAAATAGAGGGGTACATTCCCCCACATACATTGTACCTCTGTAGTGGTGCTTTCCTGATTGTACATGCACCCTTTGTAGTCGTGAAGCTCGATGTTTTTGTCATGTACTTTATCCTTGGTTGGAAGTCAATAAACTTCTCTTTGTTGCCATAAGGAGCTTCGCCCCTAAAAAAAATCACAGCATATCCAAGGAGTGCATGATGATAAGTAGGTTGAAGAATCTGTCAGTCCACTCCAAGGAGCATTGGTCCACTCGCACTTCCATCCGTCCATCCATTCTTGCTTCCGTCCGTGCGTCCGTCCATCTGCGCGTCCGTTCATGCGTTCGTCCCCAACATCCGCCCACCCACGCGTCCGTCCGTCTGTACGTGTATCCGTCCGTGCATGCATGCATCCATCCATCTGTCCGTGCGTGCATGCGTGCGTGCGTCCGTCCGTGCACCCATCGGCGCATCCGTCCCTGCGTTCATCCGTTCGTTCGTCCGTCTATGCAGACGTTCATCTGTGCATCTGCTCATCCCTCTGTGCGTCTGTCCGTGTATATGTCTGTCTGTCCGTCCATGCGTCTGTTCATCTGCCATCCATCTAGTGAAGACTCCAAGTACCGCCATCTGTCCTCATTTCATCATATGGATATCATAAAAGTACCTCAATAAAGCTTGTTTTTGGGCTATTTGGTTATTCGTCATATTGTAAGATATTTAGCGCAACCTCGACTTTCGCAAACACTCACACAATCACTAACACAACCACCCGAGTAAGCTGTGTGTGTCACTCGGGTGGTTGTGTTAGTGATTGTGTGAGTGTTTGCGAAAGTCGAGGTTGCGCTAAATATCTTACAATATGTCATAAAAGTACCGCCATCCAGCGGACATTCCATGGACTAAACAAGAGGTGGCACGGCCGGACTAGAGGAGCGGCACGCGCGTACTCTCTTACGGCCTGCGCTTCGTGTCTAGTTCCCACTTTTCACCGCCGCTAGTTCATGGCGCTGCAGCCCAATCCTCGCTAAACCTTGTTAAAACCAAGGAGGTTACGCCCAGCGAGATTAACGTGGCAACCCTTTTTAGTCAGATAGTGCTCAAAGGGCGTGCTTCTCATACTATTTTTTATTAATCATCAAATTCAGGGCAAATTTTATTGGAGATTAAGTCACCGATACTCGTATCTGTAGGCTATTTCATCAGAAACAACTACCTTTTTATGTGTGATTAACGTGTGCGGGCTTCCTCCTCAAATCTAAAGCGTGCACGCGTGCCGCTCCTCTTGTCCGGCCGTGGAGGTGGCTACCTATTACCATTGCAGGACGCGCGACCCACGGCTTAAGAAGCTTCGCTTAAGACGTGTGTTCGAAAAAAAAAAGGTGCTAAAGACTTAGAATACTTGGTACTCTTCTATGGGAGAGCTTAAAGCCATCCCGTGGTCCTCACACAGATGTGATTAGAAAAAAGTTGTGAACGATTTTAAGTGTTTAACGATTTCGAGTACTCCGTACTATACTATGGGAGAGCACTGAGCCGTCCCGCTAAAGCCCAAGAAGCATCACGAAAGTCAGGTCGAGTATTTTTGTTAGAGACGAACTGCTACGCTCGACATTTTCTGCATCCTACTAAGGACATTTTTCAATATTGTCATAGCCAGATTTATTGCTTTTGAAAACACGGTGCCTTTAATTATAATTCAATTTTATTTTTATTAACAGATTTCATATAAATTTCGAGTGTTGCATATGGATTTTATCTGCGACTATGTGATTATAATAGTAATCACAAGGTAACTATACATACGTTTTGACTATAGCAACGTTTTTCTATAACCTGTCGCAACGGACAGTGAGCGTAGGCGACGAAATGCTTCACCGCTAAAAAATTCATAGCGCATACACCTAGTGAATAATGATGAGTTAGGTAAAACGTCCATCCGTCCATGTGTCCATCCGTTGGTGCCTCTGTCCATTCGTTGTCCGGACGGATGGACAGAGCTACGGGCACACCGATGGATGGACACCTTGGTCCACTCTTCATCATTCACTTCGTGTATGTGCTTTGAAACCACTAACGCCATCTAGTTATATTGTTCCCATGGACATATACGCCCAACTTCATTCATTGAACAATTCATAAACTAGAGGTGGTAACATACTACTATGTATACTACTACAGAGGAGTGGACGACCCACGGCCAACAGGGAGCTTCGGTCCTAAAAACTTCAAAATATTCGCCATACGTACATGGAGACAGTGCATGCAAGTGACTCTAGAAGACATTCTTTTCAAACTGAATAACGTGAATCTAATCTGACTGCGGTCCAGAACGAAATTTCAAACGCTAACGTAGTCACGCTAATCGATTACGTCCGCACGGGAGAGCATTATGCGCTTGAATAACGTAGTACGTCCGCATTTGGTCTTTCAGTCTACATCACACGTGAAAGCTGATCGAGCGTCGCGTTTCTCATGTTACGCGTGCTGGAGTGGTTCACTCCGCAACAAAAGTATCGTTGACGTGTTATCTCCGTTCTGAGGCCTTAGCGAGTTTCTGTTCCCGCTTTCATCTTGCTCCGCTACTGTCAGAGAGCCTGAGGCAACTGAAAGTCCGGAGTGCTAGCCGGCCTGCAGGCTCGTATCGCTGCTGTTATGCACCGTCACCGACAATACCCTCTTTCCCGTGTATAGACACTCATCCGTTCTGCGCGATATCTGTTCGCTTTTTTCCTTCTTGGGCTCTCGCGTGCAGTTCAGTGGTGCGCACGGATACTTGTTTACGTGTACACGTGGCTTCAGTTGCAGCGTTGCCTATGAAAAGAGTAAAGCATAAGCGCTTCATGCGAATGTGGGTGAAAGAAGAGGCCCCGTTCATGAGATGGTACGGCCGTCTTCGACATCCGACCGTTGCTGGCCAGACGGGTAGAAACTTGACGCATAGCTTTGGACGGTCAACGTTTGCCTTCTTTACAAGTACACGTGAATCTTATTTGTCATATACGTGATCTAAGCTCACAAACACTGACAATCACCTTCGCAAATAGTCATTATGTTAAATAAAATCCCATTTGCTAGAACACTAAATGGCTTGACGACATTCGAGAGTCGATTGAACGTCTACCACTATATGATTAAATATTCTCACAAGCTTGAATTATATGTGCTCATTAAGTAGAGCCCTGTTCAGTAGCAAGATTCAGGAACACCCTGGTAAGCCTCCTTGACTTTACCTTCTCCTCTCCTATCACTTCATTTCTTCATACTCATGGACTATCCAAATTTAAGGCAAATGTAGTTTTGCTCTTACATTTTATAACTTCCGTTTGGTTACAGCTATGGGAGATTACATCGGCAGATAAGCAGGACGGTGAGCCACGATCTTGCAGAACTTCAGTCACACATTGTCCTAATCATATGACCTAAATCTGACACAGGTTGCGCCACCGTTCTCACCTCCTAAATTGATCGGGGCTTAACGCCACCATACCAGTTATGTTTATACCTACAACAAACACCCCTCAGATGATTCATCTCTGTATATAGACTCCTAGATTTATGGCAGCAATAAAAGAGCTCACACCATTCAGCGCTCTGCCACCGTAAGCCCACCAAAAAAGAAAGAGTCAAGGAGGCTTCAGATCAAGCTTCGCACGTCTACTTTTGTTTCGCCTTCTTCTTCTTTTTTTTTCACACCGTCTTTTGAGTCTCGCCAGTTCCACCGAGACTTAGCCAGCGTGTTCGACATCCGCACACACCTCGATCCGAGTCCAACTCTTCGCTCTCTCGCTATCCCCACTCACTATCTCACTCGCTTTCTCCTTCCTCTCTTATCGATCTCAACGTGGAGCTCTGATGGCGGCCCGGGACTTGGACTGCGAGCGGGCTCAGCGCCAAGATTGTCGAGGGGAAGGGGAGGCGTATATCGTCTCCTTCATAGTCTACATACGTTACCGCCAGCGACAGTAAAAGGCTCAGAATATAGAGGGGCTGGTATGGAAGCAATGTGCAGCTGCGGACAAAGTGGGACAGGTAAGAGAATTACAGGGTTCCCAGCGGAACATTGCAGGGTATCGTTGAGAAAAGTGAGCAGAGAAGCAGAGCGTGCGTGCGTGTTCGAGAAGGGGAACTAAGGAAGAGGGGTTAAGGGGGGTCGGAAGGAAACTCCGAGGCTTTTCCCAGTAGTGTCGTTATGTACTGCCGCCAGAAATCGGCCCAGTAGCGTGGTTGTCCTCCGGGAACGCCTCGTCGTTTTGGGCCGCGGTTTGCACGACGTCGACGTGGACACGCCTAGGCGCCCCAGCACGAGTTCTCTCCACCTCTCTCCCCCTTTTTCTTCCCCTTCAAGACCGGGGTCACGTGGGGAGGTCTGCGGGAAGATGTTTGGAACGCGGATTGGTTTCGGGGTCACTATGTCTGGTACGTCCAGAAAGGAGTAAATGAAGAACAGCCGAACTGGAAAATGTATCTACAGACGGATGAAGGAGAAGAGGGCGCAAGGAAAGAGTGATGAAAAAGGCGCCGCTACAACAAAGCGCCGGTGGCGGACAATACATGCCACGCACGCAACACTGCTCGGGGCGTCGCTGTGGTCCACGAAGACTTTTAGAGTACAATGCAAGAAAATAATAATGACCACCCGCATCGCGCAATAAACATACGCAAACAAGCACACAGCACGCGGGCTGCTTTGATAACGCCCCCGAGCAATCTGAGTGCGACAGCTTATTGTACGTGTCGACGCCGCCCGAACCGGCGTTTAATGAGGACTCCTTTCTTTGAGGCTGTATAGATAGAGATGCTTTGCGAGAAAGAAGCTTTCACGCTTGGGTTGGGCTGTTTTGCACGCGCATGTTCCGTTGAAAGACATGCGTAGGATAGATAGTGCCACAAAGAAGGCGCGTCTTTATTGTTTAATAAGGGTGGCTTGATTGATAGATAGATAGATGCAAGTTGCAACCCCACCGCTATGATATAAAAGGAGTGACATCCTAATCAATGAATGTGAAGAACGAATCGAGCGCAGCTTTGTTTGTTTGTTTGTTTTTAAACAGTAATACTTGCTCCCTCAACTTTTATTTATTTATTTATTTATTTATTTATTTATTTATTTGGGTATAAAAACTTGATAACCTTTGTCTCTTTCTCTGGAGGTTTGAAAACATAGGAATGAAGGTTACGTGTGAACCAACTACCTTAGAAGCCTTAAGTTGATAGTGGACTAACAAAGAATATTTAGGGACCTTTTTTTTAGCAGAAAAAGTGTGCCAAGCACTGCCTAGCCTGAGAGTTCTGGACCTGACATGCTGGCTTTCTTTATTTCCCTTCCTTCCTTCCTTCCTTCCTTCCTTCCTTCCTTCCTTCCTTCCTTCCTTCCTTCCTTCCTTCCTTCCTTCCTTCCTTCCTTCCTTCCTTCCTTCCTTCTTCCTTCCTTCCTTCCTTCCTTCCTTCCTTCCTTCCTTCCTTCCTTCCTTTCTTTCATTCCTTCCTTCCCTTCTTTCTTTCTCTATTTCTTTCTTTCTTGAGCCCTTTCCCTCCTTGAGGAAAGCGGAACGGCTCTGATTGGTTGAGAGCGTGGCATGAGGGCGCGCCCACACAGTCGGCATCATGCCTACTCATTCCCCTTCGCCGTTGCCTGGGTACGAACGCATGACCACACGTAAGGCGCCGGCACCGGAACGTGAGTTCATGCATTCATACCCAGGCAACAATAAAATGTGGCAACGTGACGTGACAACTCACCTCAGTAAACTATCAGATTACCACACGACTGATTGGTAGATTGATATGTGAGGTTTTACGTCTCAAAACCACTTTGCCCTGACACCGCACAGTGCTCGGGCCTCAACCATTTCGCTTCCGTCGAAATGTGACCGCCCCCGCCGGTATCGAACCCGCAACCTTCCGGTCAGCAGCAAAGCACCCTAGCCACTGTTCCATCGAGGCGTTCATTCTCGCGATCAAGCTGGCTGTGTCAATTTCTTCCTCTTTTTTTTCTGTCTTAATGATGCCTTATTCCTTCCTTATAACGTTCGCCAACTATCCCAACCAAACTTTCTGCTTGAACAGCCTGACATGTGCCGAAAATCGTGAAAAGAATTGCTTCCCTCGCCCCATTTCGAAAGCCAGGCATGAAATTGAACAACTTGTTGCAATTTTCGGCGAAGCGGAGCCGCATTCGAAAATTACGTGATCAAGTGTGCGCAGCACAATTAAAGTTAAAGTTGTCCAGCGTCTTGACCACTTATCTGAGCAGAAAATGAGCCACAGGCCGAACAAAGCTCGGACGGCGGCTCTAACGCGATAAGAGCACTTCACAAAAACTCGATGATCTCACAGAGACACCGGTGATCGATCATTCGGGGATCCTCTCTTCGAGTGCGAGCCAGGAAGCCCCGGTGGTTCCACTGCTACGTGAAGTTCCGCGTTCCCTAACAAGATTAGGATATACCGCGGAATAAACGATCTTCGTTCTGTTTATTCCGCGGAGAGACATGGAGGGATCTTTGTTTATCATTGTAGCACTGTCCAGACGCCGTCGTGGGCTTAATGCGGGTGGTGTGTCCGCTTTATCCCTTAAGCCTCTCGCACACGAAGAACGCTTAAGCTATCATAAATTCGTTGTTCAAGTTTATAATGTCCCTAATATCGGTTAAAAAAAGAAAATTTAGGCGAGGTGAAGTAACTTTTAGGTCGATGCCTTCCGAGTACATTATTGCAATGAGATCTAATAATAGCTGTTGGGATCTTGCGTCTCAAACCCGCGATATAATTACGAGGACGCTGTAGTAAAGGCCTCCAGAAGTTTCGACAACCTTAGTTAAAGTGCGCTTAAATTTAACAGCCCTCCATTGCTTCCTTTCCATAGAAATGCGACCGTCAAGATTTACTCCCGTGATCTTCGTGTCAGTGATCGATATTGCGAGGATATTTAATGGTGACAGTATTGCTGAGTTCATATAATACAATAGCAGAAGCTGGTCAATATACTAGTCGTCAAGTGGAGAAACTTCGTGCAAACATATAGGCGAGATTCAGGCATCATTGGTCGCAATCAGACAAATTTACTTTCACTTCAAAAAGTCTGTGTCACGACGTCTATGGCGGAGCTTCACGTCACTGTCTGCTCTATGGCAGTGGCGCATCTGGCGAAATTGGGAAAAACTGCGAAGCGGCATGGCGTAGGTTACAGGCCTATCGGTGACAAGGACCAAACACTTAAAGTGGCGGCACTTATACAACGCCAGACAGAATCTTTCCCTTCGTCCAAATTGTACGGTGGTGGTATGAAGTGACGCGTGACGCTATAGCTCACTTCACTTGACCTCGATCTGTTCAAGTGGAAATAAACTTTCCCGTCGTCACAAATTGGCTGAATTATAGCCATAGCTTCGTGAACACTAACCAGAAATAGCAATAACCTGTGCAACGCCCCGTATTATTAGTGAGCACTGTAACCGGTACTGGTAGTACGCGAGCAGATACGGCACATGGGCAAAAAAAAAAAGTGGTGCAGATTCGTCCAATATATTTTGCGCTTAGGGCTCGCTCATACCCAGACTGAGCATAATTTCACTCGGACTCAATATCACTAAAATATTACGCAGCCGGATTCAATCAGACTCTGACTCTCGGACTGATCTGAGTCTGAGCGAGTCCGAATGAGTCAACTCGCGAATAGATTAGCCGTTTCGATCATCGATTATTAAGTGATATTCAATGCAAATATCTCCAACATTCTAAGCTCTCGGTGCAGCCTTTTGTCTAATAGCCTCAAATGCGTGTTTTGAGAGTTTGCAACCCTGTAAGAAAGAATAATGTATTAAAACCAAGACACACAAAACATATGTTTATCAAGAACATCCGGTGAAGGTGTTAGCGGAAAAATTCAACTCACACCTCTGAACGAAAGAATATCGAGCTAACGTGTGAGTGTCAGTGCGTTGAAATATATCTAAAAAGACATCATTGTAACCTCCGTTAACATGGAGACAGTAGCAATGATGATGATGAGCAGATAAAACCAAAGTTAAAAAGAGGACTTCGAGCTCACCCAAACGTAACCTCCGTTAACATGGAGACAGTAGCAATGATGATGATGAGCAGATAAAACCAAAGTCAGAAAGAGGACGTCGAGCTCACCTAAACTCTAACACATCTTGCGCTTACAATTCAACCGGACTCACCCAATTTTTTTATTAATACCAGACTCAATCACTCATTTTTTTTTCAAACGTACTCCCTCATCGAAACTCTTTCAAAATTACTCAGTTGGGCTCACTCGCACTCATGATTTGTTATGAGTCAGAGTGAATTTGAGAGAGCCGGCTCACGAGTGAATGTGTCGACCTATTCGTTATTGCGCTGGTCGCGCGCCGCGAGTATAAGTGAAAGCACTGGATAACATAGACGGGCGCATTGCTACCCATCGAGGAAGAATGGGGGAGGGGGGGTCGAATATTTCGCAGGGCACCTCACCCCCGCTTTTGCTAACCGAATCTCACTGAGATCCTCAGTATCAGAAGACGGTGCGAAGATAAAAAAAGAAAGAGGGTGCTCTCCCCTCCCCCTACATGTTTGTGCCTATACTGAGGAATAAGACGATAGTTATAGCGCGAGAACAAAACGACGACACAGAGACAAGAAGGACACGAAAGACACGAGTGCTCGTGTCTTTCGTGTCATTCTTGCCTCTGTGTCGTCGTTTTGTTCTCGCGCTATAACTATCGTCATGCCATACCAACTAGCCCAAGCTGCCACACTTCTGAGGAATAAGGTTTGGCTGCAGCACGCACTGCAGACATTCCTAACTCGAAACGAGCAACTTCCGCTTCCCCTAAAACGAAAAGTGTTCAATCGCTGCATACTACCAAATCTGTAGCATATCCGGTTCAAACTTGGACAACAACAAGTGAACTCGAGAAGTTGAAAAGCTGCACCGCGCGATGTAGCGGAAAACGATGAATGTAACATTATGCAACGGGGAAGACGGCAGAACAGGTCAGAAAACAAGAAGAGCAGCTAGACAGACGTGTACGCAAGAGGCCTCGTGTCTTCTAATCAATTTCTTTCTCCGAGTCCAGTTCGGTCTTTCTTGGCACGTGTCCTAATGAGTGCCCATTAAGCGACTGAGTAATAAAGTTCCGACCTTCCTTCGCTTTTGCTTTTATCTCGTGTTCCCCCCTACGCTTACAAAAAAAACACTTGCAAGCTAAGGGCACCACCAGACCTAATTGTGCGGACAACCAATCTACTGCTTCAATTAAAAAAGACGTTTTGACACAGCGTGTCGTGTGGAATCGGCATTACTGCAAGTAGCGAATAGCCGATTTCGATGTTTAGGTAGGCAGCGTGAAAGAAAGAGAGAAAAGAAACGTAGCGCTGCGTATGATTATTTGATTGCATTGTTAGACGGGATGTGACAAAGCGCAAGAAACCAATGAAGTTGAACTATGCTTCTCATGCTGAAAAGGTAATTTTCATATTGGTTTTTGTTTCATTTTTCTTTAAATCCCCAACATGCGGGATTTATGTTTTAGGGGCGAAGCTCCTCATGGCGTCACCCGTTTGTCTCCCGTTATCGTTTGTAACCACCGGTGACACATACCCGTTTGTAACCACTGGTGGCACATACCCAAGAGAGCGAGTATGTTCCACAGGGGATATATTTTTAGTGTCGACGCTTCTTAAGCCGTGGGTCATGCGTCCTCGATGTATGTTGTAGGTAGCTACCTCTCGCTTAGTTCTTGGAATGTCCGCTATGTGGCGGTACTTGTAATAAAAGATGTGAGATGGTGGTAGTTGGAATGTTCACAAGACGAATGGACATACAGACAGATAGATGGACAGTTGCGTGGATGGACAGGTCGACCCACGGCTGAATGGACGGACGGATGCACGAGAGGATGGACGGACGCTTCGCCCAACTCATCATTATTCATTCCGTGGATATGATGTATTTTTTATTTTTCGGAAGAATGACATCGCCCAGTAAATAAGGGGGGGGGGGTGAAATCTTGTACGTATGAACAAGAGAACAGTGCATAAAGATAATACTGAACTGTAGTGACTAGTGTTACTTTATTTAGAGACTACATGGAGCGTATAGTGTTACACTATTTGTATGTCAGTCAAAAACAGTAACTAACAAGAACGTGACCGCATGCTCAAGAAAAGAACATCACTGTCTTTCTTCTTTTTTTGCATATTGCTTTGGTAGTTACTCATCAACTGCAAATGATAAATGTTCGAAAAACCCAATATCACCACAAACTTCGTAACTAGTCGAAATTTCTCGATGTCCACATGTATGCGTCCACGCCGGGCTATTCGTTGCATGCCTTAAAGTTGTTACAAACATGTGGAATGTAAGCAATTCAGCAGCTGTCAGATGGCGTCCCCAAACAAACAGTTCTGATTAAAGTTAACTACAATTTTTATTTAGAAGCAAACCATTCCCCCGCGTACTTTTAGTGACAATGACTACATGCATTACGGACAATTTGAGGTACACCGACTTGCAGTGGTTGTTGCTTGTACTCTTAGCCCAATAATATCTGGCGTTTTACGTGCCAAAATGATTATATGAATATGTTTAAGAGACATAAAGTTAAAGAGCTCCCGAAATTCGATCATCAGGTGTACTTCAACATGCACTGCTATCGCATAACACACAAGCCTCTAGCACATCGCCTACATCGACATGCAACGGCTGCGGCCGCGATAGAAGCCACGACCTGTGGCTCAGCAGCTACACGTCGTAGACGCTGTTCAACTACGGTGGCTATCAACTCATGCCAAATAAAATCTTGATGAATTCACGTATTTCTTTCTCGTTACTCATTCATCTCATTGTCCGGCCGCTCGCCTATATACAGACGACAAATGCATACACACTTAAATCTTTATGTAACACTAAAGTCAAACAACTGGTTATGTAACTATGAAGAGCCAGTGCTTGGGAATGTTTAAAACATCAATAATATACACCACAGTGCTTCATTAATCAATAAATTAACGCGAATCCGGACCATGGCCAGTGGGACTTTGTGGAACACAAGCCCGATGATGCAGTAACATCTCTGTAGAATTAATCTCATTTACCACTTCTACAGTTGCCACTAAAGCACATATCAGTGCATTACAAGGTGTAATAAAGGAAACTAGCGCATCTTCACTCTTATTCGTGCAAAAAGAAGACTTCGTCGTGACGTGGCGTAACTCTTGAGAATTATGCAGGTTCCGTTATCACCGGGCTGCGTGCGCTTCGCTAAAGTGGAGCTGCAGTGCAGCGCCGGCTGTCGGGCAGTAAAGAGAGTGCCTGGCTACGTCACAAGGCCGTTCTCGGAGGCTGCCGTTGTGAATTGAGTTAAAACTACGCCTCCCACTCGAACGTGATTTTATTTCAAACAATTTCCTTGACACGGTGCAAGGACTACGGGGCTTCAGACGTCATTTCCACACAACATTTGCCTTTAGTCTCGCTTTAACGACGCACAAAACATGGCGTCATTCGCGGTCTGATCGGGGAAGACCTGTGCACTGCTACTTAACTTTTTTTTTCCCTTCCTTCTGTCGACACAAAGAGAACAAATCTGATTTCGGTGTTGCTCTGTGTTTGGAGAACGGTCCCGTCAACTGCCCGAAAAGCCCTGTCGCGCGTCAGGGGATTAGCGGGAGCCATACAGGCCGGAAAAAGCGCAATCGAAGAAGAGACCAGTCGGTCTCACTCGAGCCGCCGATGCCGGCACAGAAGAGAGGTGGGACAAGGAGAGCAGGAGGGGGGGCGCAGTGGTTATCGATCACAGCCAGTACTACTTTCGGGCCTGGCTGTAGCGGTTGCCTGCGGCGGAGCCAACCCGAACGTCACTGCCTCTTCGTATACACTCGAGCGAAATTCCTCTGAAGACTGCCGCGCGTACTGAATGAATAGTATCGATACTTGCCCTGTTACAACGCGCTCGTAGATTAACCACGCCGAATAGAATAACCACGCCGATGGACTGTTGTTAGCCTTTGTGCACGAAAACGAAAGAACCTACATGTAATGTGCCGATGAAATTAACGTGATAACACAAAACGCGCGTCCCACCATTAGAACTCCAACATGGTGGTTTCAGTGATGTCAGTGGAAACAATCTATGCATCACTGCGTGTTAAATGTGCTCACATTATGCAGCATACAGTTAAAGATTACGGAACGTGTATACGATTGACCATTTGAGGAAAAGTGAGCGCCCTCTGTCGTGTAAACACGAAAGCTTCGCTCATGCTTCTGGTTGGAAACATCTTCGCCAACTCTGGCCACCCCCTCCCGTAGGCATTCGTCAATTAACTCACGGCCCTCAGTCCCCACCAGCTGCGGAGCAAATGACCACGGCGGCGGTCAGATCTGCAAAGCAGCAGAGGGTGCTAGGAATCTCTGGATACGGACAGGCCACCATTGGAACTTGAACTTAGCAACGTTTAACGTTAGAACGTTATCTAGTGAGGGAAGTCTAGCTGTATTATTCGAGGAGCTAGAAGGCATTAAATGGGATATAATAGGGCTGAGTGAGGTTAGGAGGACAGATGAGGCCTATACTGTGCTACAGAATGGGCACGTCATTTGCTATCGGGGCTTGGCAGACAGAAGAGAACTGGGAGTAGGGTTCCTAATTCATAGAAACATAGCTGGCAACATAGAGGATTACTATAGCATTAATGAAAGGGTGGTAGGCATTGTAATTAAACTGAATAAAAGATACAAAATCAAGGTAGTACAGGCTTACGCGCCTACATCCAGCCATGATGAAGCTTCAGTTGAAAGCTTCTATGAAGACGTGGAATCGGCAATGAATAAGGTGAAAACACAGTATACTATAGTAATGGGCGACTTTAATGCAAAGGTAGGGAAGAAGCAGGCTGGAGACCAGGCAGTAGGAGATTATGGCATCGGCACTAGAAACGCCAGAGGAGAGCTACTAGTAGAATTCGCAGAACGCAATAATCTGCGTATTTTGAATACCTTCTACCGAAAACGAGAAAACCGCAAGTGGACATGGAGGAGCCCTAATGGCGTAAATAAGATCGAAATAGACTTTATAATGACTGCACACCCAGGAGTCGTGCAGGATGTGGAAGTGGTTGGCAAGGTAAGATGCAGTGACCATAGAATGGTACGGGCTCGAATCCGCCTAGACTTGAAGAAGGAACGACAGAAACTGATACGCAAGAAGCCAATCAATGAACTAGCACTGAGAGGGAAAGTACAGGAATTCAGAGTGTCACTGCAGAACAGGTACTCTGCTCTTAGCGAGGAAACCAACCTTAGCGTAGATACAATGAATCATAATCTGACGAGTATCATCACGGAGTGTGCAGTGGAAGTTGGAGGCAGGGTAGCTAGACAGGACGCCGGAAAGCTTTCCCAGGAAACGAAGAACCTAATTAAGAAGCGTCAAATCATGAAAGTGTCAAGTACAACAGACAAAATAGAACTGGCAGAGCTTTCGAAGTTGATTAATAGACGTAAAGTATGCGATGTAAGAAGGTATAACATGGAGAGAATTGAGCACGCTCTGAAAAACGGAGGAAGCGTCAAAGCAGTGAAGAGGAAACTTGGGATAGGCAAAAGGCGGATGTATGCACTAAGGGACAAAGAAGGCAATATAACTACCAATATGGATAGGATAGTTAAAATAGCGGAGGAGTTTTACAGAGATCTGTACAGTAGCCGAGACAACCACGACCTTAATACTTTAAGAACTAGCAGTAACCCAGACGACACCCCACCGGTAATGATAGAAGTCAGAAAAGCTTTGGAGAGCATGCACAGAGGCAAAGCTGCTGGTGAGGATCGGGTAACATCAGATCTGCTGAAAGATGGAGGACAGATTGTGTTAGAAAAACTAGCCACTCTATTTACGAGGTGTCTCCTGACGGGAAAAGTACCAGAGTCTTGGAAGAACGCTAACATCATCTTAATACATAAGAAAGGAGATGACAAGGACTTGAAGAATTACAGGCCGATCAGCTTGCTCTCTGTAGTATACAAGCTATTTACAAAGGTAATTGCTAGCAGAGTAAAGAAAACATTAGAATTCAATCAACCAAAGGAACAAGCAGGATTTAGAACAGGCTACTCAACAATTGACCACATTCATACTATCAATCAGGTAATAGAGAAATGCTCAGAGTATAACCAACCACTATACATAGCCTTCATAGATTACGAGAAGGCGCTTGATTCAGTAGAAATATCAGCCGTCATGCAGACACTGCGGAATCAGGGTGTAGATGAAATATATATAAACATTGTGGAAAAAATCTACAGGGGATCAACTGCTACCATAGTGCTTCATAAAGAAAGCAACAGAATACCAATAAAGAAGGGTATAAGGCAGGGGGACACAATCTCCCCAATGCCATTCACTGCGTGCTTACAGGACGTTTTCAGAAGCCTAGAATGGGAACAGTTAGGGATAAGAGTTAATGGAGAGTACCTCAGTAACCTGCGCTTCGCCGATGACATTGCATTGCTGAGTAACTCAGGGGACGAATTGCAACTCATGATTACGGAGTTAGACAAGGAGAGCAGAAAGGTGGGTCTTAAAATTAATCTGCAGAAAACGAAAGTAATGTACAACAACGTCGGAAAGGAGCAGCGCTTTGCGATAGGTAATAGTGCACTTGAAGTTGTAAAAGACTATGTCTACTTAGGGCAGATAATAACCGCAGAGCCTAACTACGAGATTGAAGTAACTAGAAGAATAAGAATGGGGTGGAGCACATTCGGCAGGCACTCTCAAATTATGACAAGTAGATTGCCACTGTCCCTCAAGAGGAAGAAATATAACAGCTGTATCTTGCCGGTACTTAGCTACGAAGCAGAAACCTGGAGACTCACAAAGAGGGTTCAACTTAAATTGAGGACGACGCAGCGAGCAATGGAAAGAAAAATGGTAGGTGTAACCTTAAGAGACAAGAAGAGAGCAGAGTGGATTAGGGGACAAACGGGAGTTAAGGATATCATAGCTGCAATAAAGAAGAGGAAAAGGACATGGGCCGGGCATGTAGCACGTAGACAGGATAACCGCTGGTCATTAAGGGTCACCAACTGGATTCCCAGAGAAGGGAAGCGGGGTAGGGGGAGACAGAAGGTTAGGTGGGCAGATGAGATTAAGAAGTTTGCGGGTATAAATTGGCAACAGCAAGCACAGGACCGGGTTAACTGGCGGAACATGGGAGAGGCCTTTGTCCTGCAGTGGACGCAGACAGGCTGATGATGATGATGATGATGATGATGATGATGATGATGATCTTCGCCAACTAACATGCTTAAGGCAGGTTCATGTGCACTTGTTTTGTTGCTTTAGCGACGAAAATTCGTGCCTATTACTGAAAGAGAATAATAAAGGAGGAAAACATTCTGTTGACATTTGCATAAAATGGTGTGGAACAAGGATTTCTCGAGTTTCAGCCTGAGCAAGGACCAAGTGGGGTGATACCTGCATTTCGAGAGCGTGATAATTATAAAAAAACGGAGCAATATCAGGCAGTGTCATTATGACTGTTTGCAGCTTAAAAGAATGTGATCACCAAATTTACACATAAATCACGTCAGTCAAGTGTTTCCCTTGCGCTGAAGCAAGTACCGAATTTTTGCCCACTTTCACTTCAGCAGAACTGTCCGCTCTTTTTTTTTTAATTAATATGTTTCAGAAGAGATTGGTGTCTAAGTGTGGCTCCAGCTATTCTGATTCGATTACATAATAGTTTATATTGTGGGGTTGTCAGTAAGCATGAAAGCATATTATTTATACACGAATGGACATTGCCATTGCAATTCGGTATACTATACTATATGAAGGCCACGCAACAACAATGTTCACACACCCGAAGCGTTCACACTTCCGCAAGAGCTTACGTAGTTGATCGAAAAACAGTCAAGTGCCCGCACTTTAATAACAAAAGTTATTAAAGTTATTAATTATTAAAGCACCCGTCAACTTCACATCCACTGGAAGCCCTGATAACCATCCCCGGAATGCAAAAGAAGAAAAATTCGTCAAATTTGGCCCTAAAACAAACAACATTACTGTTTCTGCATGAGAAACACAATGGACGCATTCACATTTACACGGATGGGTCGGTCACTTCAACAAGTTCAACAGGCGCAGTGGCAATTCCGGAGAAATCCATCACGATAAAGTTCAGGACCACGCATCTAACATCATCCACGGCGGCAGAACTCGCCGCCATTCGTGCCACTCTGGAGTTCCTAGTTGAAGAACCGTAACAGACATGGTCAATCTTCTCCGACTCCGAAGCAGCCCTTCAGGGCATTGCCTGGCCATATCGTCATGGACCAAACGAACAGCTAATTGCTGAAATACGACTGCTTCATCACCGGACTTTAGAGAAACAACATGACATAGCGTATCAATGGATACCAGGCCACTGCAGCATTGATGGAAACGACCGCGCAAATGAAGCAGCTCGATCTGCTCATGATGATGCCCCTTGTGCAGCTATACCATTATCAAGAACGGACGCCGCTGCAAGGCTTCGATCACTTGCACGAGATCTGACACTCGCTCAGTGGAATTCACCGGCATTCACCAACGTCCGCCTTCATAATTTGGACCCACACCTACAGCTCCGTCTTCCATCAGGAATAACCAGAGCTGAGGAGACACTTTTGTGCCGTCTGTGGATTGGGGTGGCCTTTACGAATGCTTATTCGTTTCGAATCGGAATGGCCAGCAGCCCGACATGTGACAACTGTGGCTGCGCAGAGACTTTCTCCCATCTTCTCTGCGAGTGTCCTCGCTTCAGCGTGCCAAGAAAAGAACTGTCGAAAGCTTTCGATAGAATAGACAATCGCCAATTGTCGGAAGAAAAGGTATTAGGACACTGGCCGAGACCGTCCTCTGCGCGCAAGGCATTGAGAGCGTTGTTGCGCTTTCTGCGGGCAAGTGGTCTTAGAGACAGACTGTAAGCAGCGTCGTGGATCGTCTGATAACCTTCTCTCTCCCTTTTTTACAACGTCTCTTTTCTCTCATCTTTTATCCCCTTACCCCCTTCCCCAGTAAAGGGTAGCCAGCTGGTCTGAGAACTGGCTAACCTCCCTGTCCTTCCTCTTTCATTCCTCCTCCTCCTCCTCACAAAGATTACGCTGAAGATAAAGTAGTGGCTAATATATGGACAGCGTAGATCACGTTTTTTGCTACAGTATTCAAACTCGTGTAGAGATAAGCAACTTATATTGCATTGACTCGCAAGTACTTTAAATTTTCGGAGCCCTACGCTGCAGCGTCTCTCATAGTCATTGGTGGTTTTGGTACGTTAAACCCCGTAAATTTTAATTGATGGCAGGCATTGTAACCCCCTTTAATTGTGGCTGCACTTATAATCACAACACTCTTACTGAAACATTAGTTTGTACCGCCACGTCATCGAACCAGTTGCCGACCGATACTGCGCTCAGGCAACGGGATCGAAAACCCCCCGAAGCGACAACCGCGTCACTACGTTTGACTGCATCCGAGCTCCGCCAGAAGCAAAAAAAGGGAAGTCGGCGAATTCTTCGCGATTCAGCGCTAACGTTGCTCCTTTCCAGAGTAGAAGACAGAGCGGGGTCGGGGGAGTTACCACAGGCGCGCGGTCATTAGGCTCCGCTCGACGCCTTTCTTTTTTTCGGTTGGCGACACCAGCTCCGCGAGAGGCAAGAAGTCTCAGCGCACGAAGCGTTTGCCAAGGAACGAGTAGGGAGGGTGCGGACGGCTGATGCGAGGAAGGCAGTTTGTGCTGGCGTTAGCGCAACTTCCGCTCGATGAAGAGTGAATCCATTGATTAGAGCAGGCACGTCAATGAGTCATCGACCAGTACGCCTGGGAGGGAAAGGGAGGGTGCAGAATGCGAGGCGCGTTTTGGTCGCACAGACACACAGAGACAAGACCACAGCGATTCTCCAGCGTCCGGTAGTGGGCGCCTTTAGGGCGCCCGACGATGTCCCGCCTACGAGTGGCGTTTAAAAGAGGCGCCAGTCGGGACAGTTGCGACCCCGCGTCCCCACCCTGTAGCACGTCTGGTGCTCCTCCTTACAACCCGCGAGGCTCGACCTAAAGACAATAAGGACCTTCTGGCGCCAATTGAACGAGCCTCGGTGGCAGCGGGTCGCCGCAGGATTCGGTGTAGAACCCTCCGTCAGCAACGCCTACGCGTAGGAGTCAACGCCAAGCGAAATGATCGCAACCTTCGCGCCTTTGGTTCTCAGCCACGACTGACGCCTTCTTGGCTTTCACGTTTGAAAAAGAAGAAAAGGAAAAACGGCCCTGTTTGTTCGTCTGGAGGGAGTTAACGCGGTCAAGCGCTGCTGTCCCCCGCAACAATAGTCGGTCGCCGAAATCGAGCCCCCGCCCTATCTCGCATCACGTCTTCCGTGTGACGACAGGCGTTGTTATTTCGCGCCGCCGTGACAAATGAGCGGCAGCACAATCGGGCGGGTGAGAGACGACGCGGACAGCGGCGGCGTACAGCCTTCAAGCGTGAAGAAAGCGCTTTTTTTTTCCGGGGCCAGGGGAAGGGAGTTGTCAAATCGAAACGAGGTGGTGAGTGCAAAGTTTTCGCGGGAGATGTGCGGTCACAAGTTTAGCGATGCGAATGCCTCCACCAAGTTGCTACCGCGAGGCGACTGCTAAACTGTTGACAGTTATCGTTGTGAGCCGATAGGCGTACGTTTGCACCCACGAATACGAATTAACGGGCAGCTTTGAAAAAAATGATTGAGCTCTGCGTATATATATTGTGATGATCGATTAGCTATAGACCTGCACTGAGCCACTGCAATGGATATGACAAGAACGAGCACAGCGACGAATCCAAGTAATCAAAACAGCTGGTACGTTGCGCAGCGATGCGAGGCCTTCAGTGACCTACTTACGATGTAGCACTAGAACAAGATCCATCATTTTAGAAATCTTTGTTTTGTCAGTACTGCTTATTTTCTACGGTCGTCATTGATACTAGAATAGGGACAGGGAATGGCAGCTTACTGGTGTATATGCAATTGTAAAATCGATTGAGAAGCACAAAATCGGAGCATATCCACGGAGTGAATATTGATGAGTGGGGCGAAGCGTCTGTCTGTCTGTCTGTCTGTCTGTCTGTCTGTCTGTCTGTCTGTCTGTCTGTCTGTCTGTCTGTCTGTCTGTCCATCGTCCGCCCGTCTGTCTGTCTGTCTGTCTGTCTGTCTGTCCGTCTGTCTGTCTGTCCGTCTGTCTGTCTGTCTGTCCGTCTGTCTGTCCGTCTGTCTGTCCGTCTGTCTGTCCGTCTGTCGGTCCGTCTGTCGGTCCGTCTGTCTGTCCGTCTGTCCGTCTGTCCGTATGTCCCTCTGTCCGTCTGTCTGTCCGTCTGTCTGTCTGTCTGTCTGTCTGTCTGTCTGTCTGTCTGTCTGTCTGTTCTGTCTGTCGTCACATTTAAAACGATGCGAACGCCATCTAGTAAAAACTAGGTGTGTCTACTACAGACAAGTCTTTAAGGAGCTTCGTCGCTACCCCCCTTCCCCTTAAAGCTCTCTGCAACTAACATGGTTGAACGCTGCCTCTAGAATTGGCGGTATTGCAACGTTTCTGCTCATAACGTGGTCTTCTTGCACGGCCTCAGTAGTCGGCCCACTTTTGACCAATCAACATTGCAGTGCGATCACGTCATCACGTAACGTCCCATTCTTCCGATGACACATGTTAGAATGGGCATATCGGTGGTGATACATCGTGAATCTCATGACGCTCGTAGAAGACATAGACTAACCAAGAAGGAGGCGACGGGACGAAGTGCATCGCCACATCGTTTTTCTTTCTTAGTTCACCTCTTTTTCGTGCGCCTCAAGATTGACAAGCCATGATGGCGTCACAAAGTTCGGCGATATGCGACATCATGCCACGATGAGTTTCTGCATGCATCACCCGGGTTGACTTGAACGTCGCGGGAAGCCGACGGTAAATTTTCGCGTTTGGTGAGCCATCTAATGCTTTGACCTTAAAAGAAGAAAGAACAACGTATTTTTTTTCACTGTCGAGTCGTTTTCAGCGAGTGCATAAGGTACCCCGTGATTATGTTAATCTCAGTTCGATCGCTGAGCTGTCCTCCACAAATCGTTGTTCTCCCTGTTGCATGCAGTGACAACACAGTACATTTTTGTGTTCAAGGAAGTATCTAAAGTGTTCGCCTTTAAAAAAAGGAAAAAAAGAACATGCCTTATAACTGTCGAATCGTCTACACAGATTGAATAAGGTACCCTGCGACTATTTCAATCTCGATTCGATCACCGAGTTGTCCTCTACGAACTGTCGTTCTCCCTCTGGCCCCCAGTGACGACACGAGCAGCGTCACTCTCTCGGGGCAACGCGCCGCTTTTCTACGGCTTGCCTGACTCGGAACGCACGGCAGTCGTAAAACGAAAAGAAACAAACGGATAGATTGCGCGCGCGTGAGCGAATACTTCGCCATTCACCACGCACGTTCACCCTCATCTCCTCCGGAAGAATAAAAGTCTGGAGGCGCCGCCTGCTGAGGGCAGTGTTTACTTCAAGTTACCTTGTTGTTTCCTTCTTTACTCATCTCTCTATTCCTTTCTTGTCTTCTTCTTTTTTTGCGTTTCTTTTCACATCTCGTCTTCCAGCGCCTCGGGGCATGTGCGCCTCGTTGTTTATCAGAACAAGGAAAACGTCTTAGTCACGCCTCAGCATGGGCTTGTTATTTGTTTCTTTTTCGCATGCCTTTCATTCATTGCGAACGTGAACGGCATTCCTTATTTCGCTTCCTCCCCCGCTTCGTTGGCGTTACACGCGTTTCCACGATCTCATGTCGCTCGAAGCGCGCTTGCAAGTATATGCGGCTACATGGTGGCAGGAACGGTACCGGTAGGCAGCCCCAATTTCACGCAGTGTATAGCAAATACCTCCCCGTCTCCACCTGCCTGCTCGATTGAGCTGCCGTCCATACATTGGGCCTCCCCGCCGAATCGGGCTGACAGTTGTGATGGACGATGGACCACCACCACGCTCTGCTGCCTCTTGCAAGCAGCTGCTGACGGGAGTATGTATATGGGCGAGTTCATTCGCGAAAGTGAACATCACCTCCGATCGTGTGGAGCGATGGAGGGAGGGGGGGGGGGAGACAAGTGTATTACAGAAGATGATCCGTCTGGGACCCGAAGACAGCAGACAAAAATATTCATCGCTGTCGAAAGCTCCCAATTGACCTTCGGGCCACGTTGTAGCTACTGGGGTAAAGCCGAAGGTCGATCCTCCGCGTTCGATGAAAGCACAAGTCAATGCCTCTTGCGCTAGCTGGCCAGGTTTTCTGAACCATGAAGTGGCATACAGAGAAAGAAAAAAAAAAAGGAAAGGCGGAGAGGTTAAACAAACACGTGTGTGGTTTGCTACCCTACATAGAGAAACGAGCTCAGGGGAACGAGCTCAAAACATGTGCTGCGCCTTCCACCTGCGCGGAAGGCGCAGCGCAGTCACAGCGAAAGCTAGAGGAGCTTCCTTTCAGAGCCTTTTCAAAACACTCATTAGGAGACTACTACAAGGACTCTTCCTTGACATCCGCTACGGCATTCTTTATACAATTTTTTCGTTAGTATACTGGAATTCGCTATGCTATCTTTCGTCATTCTTTTGAGAAGTGTGGTATCCGCTAAACACTTGCAAGGAATTCCGTGCCAATTGTCCATGCAGTGGTTGATGACGATGAGGAATCATGGCTGAAGTGGGTATGCGCCACAGTTAATAGGGGAACAAGAACAAGCTTTTGTGATGGTATGGAGCATTGAATGGCCCACTCGTTACGCTATTCGCATTGTGCGACGACTTCTTTCGCTGTTTTAAAATGCTTTATAAGTCGTAATAACGTGATTGGTTTCCCAACATCAAACGTGCCTAAGACAAGTTTGCCAACAAGTCACAAGTACAGGCGTAGCTCAGTGTAGAATACTGGGCTGGCACCCAGAGGACCCAGGCTCGAGCCCCCCTGTGTCATTGTTGTTAGGTTTTTTTTTTCTAATTTTGCGCGATGTGGTTACGGACACCGGCGGCGGCGGACAACTGCGCGTGACCCGAGTTGTGATCTAATAACAGCTTCCGATGTAAAGAAAAAAAGACACACAGTGAACACGGGAAGTATGGCTTAAACTGAACGTGTGCATTGACAGTAAAGTTAGCCCGGTATGCCAGATAACTCGTCTGTCTTAGAAGGCTTCGTGAAAGCACACTGTCATGAACGGGAGCGAAATTTAGTTCAATGCGAGTGTGGTCGCTAAAAGGTTAACGCGTTTTGTCACCAAAAATTTAAAACGGGAAGCTTGCTGAGAGAGTTGATAGATGATGACTGAAAAAATGTGTGAAGTGTCGTTGAGTGAGTTTCTTCCTTGTCGCGTAAAACTGCACTCGCGCTGTTTTTACTGTCGTAACGAGTAAACAGTGCGCATAACGTCGTTTGTACAATTTAGCAGCAGCAGCAGTAGTAGTAGTAGTAGTAGTAGTAGTAGTAGTAGTAGTAGTAGTAGTAGTAGTAGTAGTAGTGGTAATAATAATATTAAGAAGAAGAAGAAGAAGAAGAAGAAGAAGAAGAAGAAGAAGAAGAAGAAGAAGAAGAAGAAGAAGAAGAAGAAGAAGAAGAAGAAGAAGAAGAAGAAGAAGAAAATAATTCATTTCTATCACCTCAGGGAAACAAAACAAAACTATCAATGACGGAAGAGACTGCGGCTTATGGGTAATTTATAGTCGTAAACAGGCTCCGAAACACACAAGATTATCCAATAGAAACTCTGTGGCCCTTATAATTTACGGTGGTTTTTTTAATGACCTATTTCTGCACAACGCGTGAATGTCTCTATGCAGAATCAAATATCTAATGCGCATCTTCAATGATACATCCGTACAGCGCGATGGCTTATCGGGCATCAAACACCGCCAACGACAATACGTGATCTCTTATGCGAGACTATTTTGATTTTGCGCTATTTATCAAGGTATTTCGGTGAATGATACAGCCGACTTGGTGAATAGCAGCAGAGGCGCAGAACCGTATGCCAGTAACGCTAACAGATCACCAAGTTACACAAAACAACGGAGCTCGCATAGATGTCCTTACGCACGTATATTTAATCTGCCAGAATAGATCTTGCTTTGAGTTGAAACAGACAAATTCTCGACAGACAAAAAAAATGACGAATGCGCCGCATAATTACATATATTGAGAAGCAATAAAACTCACAGGGTGCACTACGCAGTCGCCTAAGATAGCTCGAAGACGAAGGCCATCTTATGTTTTCTCTCTCGCTTGTATTGATCAATTGTACTCCTACTGATCGATTTTATTGACCTGTCCCCAAAAGCTTTCAGCGTCTAGCATGGTTCTGCGTTGACTCCGGGATCGGCATTGCAAGCTTTCTGCATTTAACGTCTCCATTGGATTGGTGCACCTAAGATAAAAGCGAAGGTGTCATGTGGTGACGTCATGGTGTGACGTCAATTTGTGTGACAGCACGGCGACGGCGCAATGACGACAGAAACTTTGTCGATCTATGACTTCGTTATGAAGTGATACGGTGATGTCAGCAAAAGATAACTTTTTGCATCGCTAAAGTTGACGCTGAAGCTGATGGTTCCTTCCCTTGCTTGATCAGGCATCAAAGGCTCCCGCCTTAATGCAAGCTGATATTAAGTAGCAAAAGGGTGTCTTGAATGGCCAGTTGGTAGTAGACACTGATAACGAAAAACTTAATAATTAATGTGAAATCTAACACGATGGCACATACTGACGAGCTTTCCCCTCACATCATCGATCGTAACAATCCTAAGTATTTAGCTATTCTTCTAGTGACGTCACTTATAGAAGAAGGTGTACCAGGGCGCGTTCGCAGGGGCGCGTAGACAGCTTTAGCTGTATCAAAGGGGCCCTCTAACGCTTGAAAACATCGGTGCCGACTGCATAACCCGTAGTGGTGCTCGCCAGAACTACTGGGAGTGGAAATGACGCTGGAAGGTTGCCACCATGTGCTTGGATAAATGTAACGTTAAATGTTATCGCGGCATTGCATCAAAATAGGGATTACTATAGGATTTATTTTTTCATTAGAATGATTTTTCACTCAAAGCGGCAGAGAATAAATCTCTCCGACGTTTTCAGCTTGAAAACTGCAACGCTGGTGAAGGAATACGCAGAACGCCATGTGCTGCAGGAAACGCGCCGGCGACGCTTTGGGCGCCGTTATTCGAAGAAACTAAAAAAAAAAGAGCGCTGATATATATATATATATATATATATATATATATATATATATATATATATATATATATATATATATATATATGTGTGTGTGTGTGTGTGTGTGTGTGTGTGTGTGTGTGTGTCATTGCAAAAGAAAGATCAGTAAAGCTACAAAATATTACAGAAGCGTACTCTGTTAATTAGTATCGCACGTGCCGTTCCCTTTTCAAGTGCCACATTGTTACCATTGCAACAGTGTCCTTAATACGCTGCACGTAACATGCAATATGTCATGCGAGCTTCCTGTACGGTAGGGCTTTCAGTTCATTTCAGTGAGCAGCCTTCTGACGTCGGACAGCGAGGGGAACACAGCAAGGTGGTTTGGTTTGGTTTGGAAAAACTTTATTGACAAGTCCGAAGGCGTGCGCCCTAGCACACGGCGGGCCGCTCCCACGATGGGACAGTAAGGCCGAGCCCTCCCACGAAAATTGAGTTGAGGTTAAGCTTCCATTTCATTTTATTTTGATATATTTACGCTGAATAACTTTGCAGTGCGTGGCCCTATCGCGGCCGTTATTGAGGCACTCCTCTCTTAAGCCGTCAGTGTACGCAACCAGCTAGAAAAACATGCAAAACTAAGAAGTCGTGAAAAGTGTCAGAGGGCCTTAATGAACGTTCGAACCAACGTATATACGCACGCAAGAGGTACATGTCTCATACGCTCTGAAAGGATACAAAACGCACGGCTCACACATGAGTCATTATCGGCAACATGAAAAAAAAAGCATGTACAGCACTCGGGTAAGAAGCCCGACAATTTACAGCTTAAGTAATGCACGTGCTTTCGTTACCACCTTCTTCATTTCATGTAATACCGGCGTAATTTTGACACAAAAGTTTGCAGCATAGCCAACATCGCATTTTGCGGCCAGATTCATAACGACATGGCGCGGTTATCCAAGCGATTGCGCAAAGCCACCTTCATACAAAAAAAAAGTTTGTATACTGCTATTTCAGCGGAAAAAGAGCGTCATTTCTTCAGCCCCGAAGAACGCTAGGCGTCATAGGAAAGAGGACAGAATATTGAAGTTATAACACGGGTGAAAAAGAGCGACAGGAAGAGGGAAAAAAAGACGTTCAAACCAACTTGCAGAGTGGATTTCTGTAAATCTGTGGCCTCTTTCGAGTGGAGAACGAAACCGCATTAAGCCTATGCTGCAAGTGTATTCTCTGTAAGTTCATTCAATCTCCAAAGACGGCAGTTGACAAGCGTTTCAAAGAATACTACACGAAAACATGTTCTGACAATCAGCTCACAGACTAACTACTACGTTATTTAATTAAATATTTATAAATTAATTAGTTCATTTATTTATTCATTCATTCATTCGTTTGTTGGTTCGCTCCCTCGTTCGCTCATCAAAGGGGGAGTAAAGATGCAATCGTGTAGTACTCCCACATTCATTCATTCATTCATTCATTCATTCATTCATTCAGTGATGTCATGTCTGGAGAGTTGGGCTTAATGTCGCAGGTAAATTTCGTGAGGTGACATCAGCTTTCTAGTTAATTTATTCATTGATCATTAATCCAACAAAGTTACGCCTGGACAGTGGCTTTGTCACAGGTAAGCATCGTAAAGGGCGACTTTATGCAACTTTGTATTGCAGGGCGCACCAAACAGAGAGCGGAGAGATCACAGTGCAGCAGGCTAAAAAAAAAAACACGGTCGGTAAATCGAGAAACGCCGCGTAAATCAGCTTAGTTACACAACACGGGGTAACTGCCATCCAGGTAAAAGACAGAAAGGCGCTGCTCCCTTCCACGCGCAGTTGGGCAAGTGCGGTCCCGGTCGGACGACAAACAAAGCCGGCGAGCTGCAAGCGCCACGCTGGACACCGGAGCTTATAGGTCGCGTGCTTGTCGAGGTGCCCGTTTACTCGTGGGCAGCACAGCCGGGCGAATGCTACCGCGTACACCTACGCACTAGCCGCTTTATTGTTACAGCTGCGTAACCAACATGCAATGGGAAATACCACCCACCACGCGCTGCAAAAGGAAAAGAAAGATACAAAGAAAAGTTACGTATGCTTGTGAAACGTGCGTACAATGGAAATAGCTGGACAATAAAAGGCCACATTTTTTGTAAAAAAAAACTGCTTTAGCTCTTCTGGCCGTTAAACTGTTGGGTAATGGCGCTACTGTCTAAGAATGTGCCCTAGACGGAAGGGTGAACACTGTGAACGCGATTTTCATGCGGAAATAATGCATGACATTTAGACGCATCTCGCCAGAAAGTACCTTACTGCGCAAAATATTTAAATAAAATGAGGGTATAGCTTCGTGAGTGAATTTTGCGAGAAGAAAGCGACTCTAAAACTGACAGCACAAGTAGAAAAAAACATGTTTCCTTCAGGTTAACAGATAATAGAAACCTAAGCAGTACTTCAATTACTCGTGATTCGTCGTCAAATAACATTTCAGGTGTAAATTAAATGAATTTACATACTTTTTGAAAATTTAGCTCATTGTCTTCTGCATTTTTTGTACTTTTATCAGTGTCTGGACTTCGTATTTAAAAAAAATCATTAAATCATCGCTCATCATGTCATTGTGCTAGTTGTGATTGGTAGCCCTAATAAGATTTTGAATTTTGCTGGTGGCGTTTATTTCTCTATGGTCCAATAGTATTGCATTGTATATTTGATATGATTGTGCAAATAGTACTCATACCTATCCTCTCGTATCTAGAATCTCTGACACATCGGCAGTATTGTGAATTTATACAATAATAAATGCTACACAAAATAACTGTTAAATTATTCATTAAAAATCTTTTTTTTTCGTTTCGGCCATTTCAAGCAAATATGAGTGATAGCTATATTACATTCAATATTTGGGTGGGTCATGCATCGGTAACTATTAATTTCGTTTCTAACGCTGTGATGCCCCACAATGTTATTTCACGACGACGCTCTACCACAGTTTTGCCCTCGTGACTTTCGATGTGACTGTAGCTTGTGCACGTATTGATTATATTTGGTCATTTAATCTCAAAAGTAACGAAGCATCCCGTCTGTTTAAGTCAGTTAAATCAGTTGTATTATTCGTACACATAAGGGCTTGCGCACCGATTTTTCTAACTTGCTCTTCGGATCCTTAGTTAACATGTCCGCCACGGGGAATCAGTGGCTAAAGCAACGCCTCCTCTAAGAAGATGCCTGTCACATGAGAAAAAAAAAACAGCTGCCACACCTTTTCTCTCCTTCATTTTGAAAATGTTCTCGGTCACTAGCGTCACCTGTGGCGGACGGTGCAACAACGCAACACTTTGCATAGCCTCCGAAACAGTGGTGCACAGTTGCAGGTCTCGAACAACTTTCGACTGACGCGCCCCTATGGGCCGCAAATAAAAAACGCTTAGCTGGTACCGCCCGTCGCCGTGAGGATAGTGTCGGTCGCGAGCGCCACCGTGCGGACCTTGTCTAAAACTGAAGGCAGGCGAACTTCTCTGGGAGCGCGAGCCATTCCTCAGGCATCTTTCTAGAGGAGGCGTTGGCTAAAGTGCTCGGTTCCTAACTAACCCGAAGGTAGCGGGTTCGATCCTAGCCCCGGTGGTCGTTTTCGGGGGAGGCGAAAAAGTAGAAGCCCGTTCACTTACTGTGCGATGTCAGTGTGCTATCGACGTCGAATGAAACTTGAACAGAGGCAAGCCTTCGCGATAGTATAGTGTGTGCCATCCACTTATCCTTATGAACTGGCACGCATGTATGCGCAAAGCTGCTGAACAAAATGCACGCGCCTGTCAGTGGTGATAACTGGACGGCACGCACTACGATATCGCAAAGGCTTGCCGCTGTTCGGGTTTCATTTGACGCTCATAGCTACGTTAAGGAACACCGTATGGAGGAAATTTCCGGAGCCCTCCACTACGGCGTCTCTCATAATCACATCGTGGTTTTGGGACGTAAAAGCCCACATAATATTACGAATCCTCAATTTGCATTTGGACCGATAACAGTGTAAATGTAGTCAAAAGGGTCTGACGAAACCTTGACTGGTGAGGATGAAACGTGCACAGAAACGTAGAACAGACGCTGACCACGGGGAGAATATATTTGCCCGGCCTCCGTGATTCGAGGCATTGCCAGCTTTTTTGCCCTTCACATGGCTTTTCACAGCGTTCGCGAACGACCCACCCGTGACCAAGAAACGAGGCCGCGAAAGGACATCACCGTGTGATGTTGCGGTTACACCACAAATTGTAGCAATCTGTGACGTCATGATGACATTACAGGGCAGTGATGACGTCAGATTACATTGAGGTCATGTGACTTTCGGATCGCCGACTAAACACACACACACACACACACACGCACACACACACACACACACACACACACACACTCTCTCTCTCTCTCTCTCTTTCTTGAGTAGCAATTGACTTTTGAATGACTTTTATTGTTTTGGGGGGTTTTTCGTCACTCATGCAAAAGTCGACATGGTCTCGTGAAATCCCAGCAGGTCTCGCCAAATCTCGAAAACTTCTAGACTCGTGAGACATATTAGGCTTTCGCTTTCGACATGCGCGGCCGTACCATGCGGCTTCTGCGATGAAAGTATGAGAGAGACAGCGTGATGCCGAGGTGTTGGCAAGACGGCAAAGGGGCGCGCGTGTCGTTGGTCCCCATCGGAGCACCCACCGCCGCGGGATCAGTCGCATTCGATTACGACCGGGACCTGGTCGGAAGAGGATGGAGGGAAAGCGAACTGGAAACACACACGCAGGCAATCGGGAGTTGCGGGCTGCCGGCTATAAATAAGACCACGCCGCCCGCCCCACGCACACAAGCGCACAGCGCTGCCAAGCTGAGCCGCACAGGCAGGAAAAAAAAAAGAGCGAACAAAGGACTAGATACGGGAGTCCGGCGGCTGCCGGTGCAGCACAGGCGACGAACGCGTGGTGTAGTACACCTATAGCGAACGGCCCGGACGCGTCCGCAAAAGCAAGCGCAGAAATGAGAACGCGCCGACGAAAAGAACGGCGGGGACAGAGCCGGCAGGAAGGGACGAAATATCGCCATCACCCTTTCCCGATCACTGAGTAAAGCGGCGCTCGATTCATGGGCCGCGGCAGCATTTCTCTCTCTCTCTCTTCTTCTTCATCTTTTTTTTTTTCTGGAGTCGGTTGCGAGCAGTCGACGAGAGCAGGTATGTGATTCGTAAAAAAAGAAAAAAAAGAAAAAGAAAAAGAAAAGAAAAACACAACGAGGCATTGCTGACAATTGCCGGGTCCCGTGGACATGCACCTAAGGCGATTCGGAGATAAATAGCATCTTTTTCTTCTTGATCGATGTATACTCAAACTTCGATATAAATAATCCGGATATAACGAAATATGGATTATCACGAAGTAAATTAAGAATAGTCTTGAAATAAAATATAGTCTAAGGAATATATCTTTATAACGAACTTAGTTTGATATAAGAAGCAACTTCGCGTTGAGACCAATCCTCCTCTTTCAAGGTTTTTTTTTTTTTTTACACCGAACGTGCTGTTGCGCTGCCGGCAGAAAAGGAGACACCGCTAGCTTTCTGCATCTCGCTTGGTTTTGCAGTTTCCTGCGTGTGATCGGTTCACCTTTTACCCAGCGACGTTACAGTGAGACTTCACGTGACTTCACGTTATGTGATCTCAAATGACCGCGTAAGTACGCCACAAATATTGGCTGGGATGTCATGGTTGCCTCATATGATGTCGTCATCCCGCCATTTTTTTCTTCATCACTCATTTTGACACCAACGCCACTGAAGGTCAAGAACGAGAAGTAATATAACAAAGGTGTGGAGGTTAACTTGGCTATGTACAGTTTCATACCCTGCACTTGGGGAGAGGAGAATAAGGGAGTAAAAGAGGGATACAGAAAGAGAGAAGGGGATGCACATTGCACATCACAGGCACACAGTGCATGGTTTCACAGGTGGTCCGCTCGTTGATGTTGCTTTCAATAATTTTATAAGGCCTCGTGTGGCTTTCTGTTGTATACTATGAGACCATGCACCCAAAATCTTTTCCTGTGTAAAGAGGTTGTCATCAAGTCTCCTCACGTCACACTGGAAAGTCCGATGACTGAGGTCGCTGTTCGCCTTTTATCAGACGTTTAAGGAACTCACCTTAACAAAAGATAAGAAGAAAGGGGCCATTCATATCTTCGTACGGCAGTTTGCTCCGCACAAGCTCAGAGCTCCGCGTGTTCGGAACGGGCGTTTGCACGCCTAGAACCGTTACCAAGCAAGCGATCTAGTACTTACGAAGAAGATGGTTCCCTAAGCATTGCTCAAGGAACCGTCTTGTCCGCGTCTGCATCGACGGCACGTAGAGGCTACAGGAAGCAAGCGCTTGTAAGATGATAGCGTTAAAGAGCTCGTTTCGCAGAAATTCCGGCGTCGGTGTCGTTCTCTGTGAGCAAAAAATCCCCATCTTATGCGTTATTTTTAAAACATAAAGCCTGGTTCAGAGTGGGAACCGAACCGGGGTCGTTTGGGTCGGAGTTGGGCACCGAACCATGGTCGTTTGCGTGGCAAGCGGATGTTCTACCACACCGCGGCCACGCTTGATGATGATGATGACGATGCTGATGATGATGATGATGATCCTTTAGCTTTGCTGACACTCGCCCACAAAGGGGTATCGGTCAAGAACCGGACGGCAGGATCATCAAGTGAGTTAGTTATGAGTCAGGCATTCAGGTAGTCTCGTAGCCGGAAATAATAGTAACAAGGGACTAACAAGGTAAACTTTTTGTTGCCGTTATGTACGCACACGCAGCAGATCAAACCTGCCTGTGGCTATAACTCTAATGTAATTCCTCCGAAGGATAAAGTTACTGCCACGTTTATCTGCTTATGAACGCTGGGAAAAGAACTTCCTTTACTTCGAAATGCAGTTAAAGTAGCTTCCCATTCGTCACAAACGCGTGCGTTCAGTATACATGTTTCACGATTCAACATGAAATATTGCAGTAATAACGCATTGCACAAGCGCCCATTCACGGAGGGCGTCTGAACATGTGATTATCACGAAGGCTTCGTGGTTTAAGGGCGGTCACTTACTACAAAAGGCACACATGCTACCACGAATATTCCTTTAAGGCCACGTAGTGGGTGCATAGTAAGTTCGAAGAGGTTTCAATAGTAAAGTGCTTGAAGTACGCACTAGGAAGAGGATATCACTATCACGTTCAACTCCTGGAAGCGAAGCTTTAGAGTTTCCTGATTTTTTGTAGTTGAGGTAGAGCTGAACCAGTTTCAGCATTCTCTAATCACTAGATCATGTAATTTTTGAAACCGATAGTCGATGGTCTGGTAAAACGTGACGATAGTTAGAGCGCGAGAACAGAACGACGACAAAGAGACAAGAAGGAGTCCTTCTGGTCTCTTTGTCGTCGTTCCGTTGTCGCGCTACATCTATCGTCATGTCATACCAACTAGCCCAAACTGCCACCCTTCTAAGGTCTCATAAAGCTGCGTATTGAACGGGTGTGCAAGAGAAAGCAAACTGAATATAAGAGGTCAGCAACATATGACCGCGAGCGGGACACATTTAAGCCCTATACGCGTTATGACGCCTTTTTTATTCCCCAGACTCGGCTAGCGGCCATATGTAGTTCACGATTTTCTTTTTCTTTTTACTTTTTCAGTTATCATTCGGTATTTCCGGGTTCTTTTAAGCTCATTCCCGCGCAAAGTGCTTTGAAAGATTCACCCATCTGAATTCCCTGGCTTTCGTCACTTCGTTTCCGGCTGTGGGTACGCATCACTTCGTCTTTCTGAAGCAGATAAAATGTAGGCTACGCTTTCATATGCTATAGGATAGGGTTCACCTTCAACTGTTCATTTCAGTTAATAAATTTACTTGCGCGTGCAGTTTTAAAAAGTGGTACTTGTGCCACTCAGTGCTGCAATTGTTCAGCAAGAATGATTACAAAATGTGCATTTTTGTCACGAACGTTTTGAATTAACAATGCAGGTTATGATGTTTTCGTCATTTAAACTTTGATATTTTTGTGAGGAAACCGCGTGACAGTTGGTTATGCTTCGAATTTCATCGTCCAAATAAATCACCACCACTGTCCTTGCCAAGGCAAGCTAAAAATGAACCTGAGGAGTTTTCAACGTAAACTTCGAGCACAATCAGTAGACGGACGCACCACCTTCCTTTCTATAGGATGCTATTTTTAGCTCCGTTGTACGAAATTCCGGGCTGTGCGAAAGTTGATGCATTGATTTCAGTTTGTTAAGTCTGTAGTGAGGCTGATGCCAATAAAACGCCGGTGCCTTTTGTTCGTGAAATTAGTGCGATTATTTATTTCGTAGTCCCTCGAACACAGCAAGGCGGGGTGAAATTGGCTTTTGACGCACTTTTTTTTTAATCAAAAGCCCCTGAACGTTCCGCGTGCGTGGATTAATTAACTCGAGCGCCAGCTGCTTGAGACATTCGGGTCCCGGCCGGCAGTTTGATGCTTTCATCCTTTCAGCGTCGACTGTCGACGGTTCACGTTTTGCCTCGAGCTAGCGCACCCTATATATACTACTCCGAACATACGTGGTCTGATATGTTGCGCCATAACGGTGCAATGCAATTCGAGCGTGTTCTGTGAGAATAGCAACAACCGAATGACTCGTAGGTGGTTGCGCCGAGTACGACTTGCACGTATACTGGCTTTCATATCCGCCTCTCATTCTCTGCTCATATACAGACACGAAGCCGCATTCCCGAAACTTCTCTTTCGTTAGGCAGTGTAGCGGTTACGGTGGTGCTGACCCGAATGTCAAGAGTTCGACCATTGCCGCAGCGGTCACGATTCGATGGTCGTGGAATGGTAGAGAGTCGTGTACTGTTCGATGTGAGTGCACGTTAAAAAACACCAGGTGGCCGAAATTACCGGAGCCCTCCACAATGGCGTCCTTCGTAACAATATTGTTTTGGGGCGTAAGAACAAAACAATTATTTCATTACTTTCGTTTAGGCTGACTCCTTAGGCTTCTCTTTAATGACATGTCCTGCATCAAGAGCGGTTGATTCTGTTACGATGATCTTTAGCGTAGGCTATTTGTTTGAATACCGGCCATGATTAGTGGGCTTCTATAGTCGCAGAATGCAACTTTGACAACAGACCAAGGTGGCGGTGTCATTATGATGACAATGCCATGAGAGAGAAAAACGCATCGTTAGGACTTAGTGGCAACTTGCGTTTTGTAAAAAAAACAGTAAACGCAAGAAATCGATCATGGAGAGTTTAGCGAGAGTAGCAACAATGGTCGCAAAGTACAGCGTTAGCAACAGAGAAATTGAGCCTTGCGTAACTTTAAATTCTGTCACAATGCTTTTGTTGCAGCCTGTAATAAAACTTCTAGAGTCTTACAAACTTGGCGGTCTACGTATTTAACTAATTCTGTGCCACGACTTCCGCGCATCAGTGGGAATGTTGGTCACGGTAGTGTTTGAATTAACTCTATCAGTGACAATGCGACGCGTCCAGTAATAATGCGGACGGCGCATGCTCTTCTGCGCAACGCGTTGACGGCCGGTGCAAGTGATAAAATGAACTTGGAAAGGTGTAAGAACGCCAGTATTAACGTTCGCAAGTGCCGTACTGTATCCGATATCGGAGATGTTGTCGACGATAAGAGATGATCGAAGGTTGACAGACTGACTGGCAAGGGGCTCACTATAAAACCAGGAACGAGACCGTGGAGGTTGACGTTAGTGCGCCTCTTTTCAGGTCAGAAAATCATAAAGCTAAATATGTGTCTAATAAAGATTGAGTATCATGGATGAAAAGAACATGTGTCTAAAAAGAGGTGACACAGATTGAATGAAAAGTTGACAATGCAATCGACTGAGGACACCAATCTAATTTGATGTGTGTCCCTCACATCGCCGATCAATGATGTCTTTTAAGAAGTCTCGCAACCGTTGAACAGCCTAATGAATTACCAAACGTACAGTGATTTTTCTTCTTCAAATATTGTTTCGCTGAGTCATTGTCAATTATGCGGCCCAGCTTTTGCCTCCCCAGCGTCTAACGAATGTTGATTGAAGGGACATTAATTTGCTAAAGCAGGCACCAAATAGGAAAACAATTCTATAACATTATGCCACTGGGGACAATGACGCTGGTTCTTTTCTCTGTCCTAACAACTGCATTGCTATGAAAGCATAGCAAAAAATTGAAAAGGAGAAACAGTTTGCGCGCTCGCTGAAACGTTTAGTTGGTTCAAATGTATGCAAACTGTTGCTTCTATTTCCGTCCACCTCTCATGGAAAAGCTGGTGCTCTGTAATGAATAATTGATGCAACCACTCAATAAATCAATAAATGGCCGAACGAAGTTGCCTTTCACGTTCGCCACCCCCACTGCACGTATCGAGAGTATCATTCGAAGCACAACAAGGAACGAGCAGCAAGCCATTTATGTGATGAGAAAACACACACACAAGCCACAAACAGGAAACAAGGGAGGAATCAAACAGAAAACTGCCACAAAAAAGGGCACAATTCCGGCCTGCTAATGAGGGAGGAAAGAACATGCAGACGTGCAGCTAAAACTGTATCAACGCAACTTACTTCAGCATAGTTACTTCAAACAGCGCAGAGACTCTACACAACAAGTATGCGTCCCGTCTCTGTGCTGTTTGATTGTGTGCACGTACCAACAAATCCGTTCGGCCACGATTTTGAAGTTCTGTTTTCGAGGGGTATGTTTCTTTGTTAGATTACAATCATACGAACGCGGCAGATAGTTAGGCCTCAATGACAGTATAGACTCATTAATTGTTGTATCTAACTGCTACATATTGATTCTTACGTACATTGAAATGATTGACGTGAACAAAACATTCGGCAGATCCCACGTACAGCGGGAATCAACAATGCGCGAAGGATGCGTCAGGAATTTTCTAATGTCAGACGTTTAAAATTAACCTAACGTTGCAAGGCGGATGGATGTAGTACTCAGTAAATATATGTAGAAATTTTATGCGCGTTCATGTATCTAGAAAAAAGGCAAATGTGTGAACTGGTTGTGCATAGTTGCCACCACGAACATGTGCACTACCAGAACCAGAAGTGGCAGGCTGAAATGCTCTTCTTGTATTGATTGATTGATTGATTTGTGGGGTTTAACGTCCCAAAACCACCATATGATTATGAGAGACGCCGTATTGGAGGGCTCCGGAAATTTGGACCACCTGGGGATCTTTAACGTGCACCCAAATCTGAGTACACGGGCCTACAACATTTCCGCCTCCATCGGAAATGCAGCCGCCGCAACCGGGATACGAACCCGCGACCTGCGGGTCAGCAGCCGAGTACCTTAGCCACTAGACCACCACGGCGGGGCTTCTTGTATTAGGCCGTAATGCTGGTTATGTGCAGCGTAATACTGGAGCTTATGCTGTATTTTTTTTAGCTTTGCGGCAAGTGTGCTGAGGTAAATCAGCGTTAAGGTCAGTATTTGTGCGCATATAGTGGACTTAACATGAACATCCTCTACGCTGGCGTCCGCTGGTGACTATATATACTGGGTAACTTACAGTCTGACATAACGTCAGCGCTCGCTTTTTAGCACAGAGATCAGTACTTCCGAAATGAAGTGTGTTTACTGTGTGACGGTGTGAATATCACTCGTAACTTTCATTAGTGCATTTCCCCCGAGGTCCAGCAAAGCTTGGATATATAGCTTGCCGAATTATGGTAATACAGATGTAATATTTGTTAAAGTGCTATGAAAGTCGACTCAACATAGCGACCACATTTGACTTTAACACGAGCATGACGTCTGTGTCACAGGATTAGATATCTAATAGTTATTGCTTTCTTAAAAAATTAGTGGGCCACATTGCAAACACAATTGAGGTTGCACAGACCTTACGCGTACATAGCGTCTCTTTCCCAAGCATGTTTCAATACCTGGGCTTACTGTGTCGTTGCTTGGTTGTCGTATATATATATATATATATATATATATATATATATATATATATATATATATATATATATATATATATATATATATATATATATATATATACAGACAAATGGACGGACGGATGGACGCTTCGCCCCACTCATCATTCACTCCGCGGATATGCTGTGGTTTTTTTTTTCATTCACTTTACCTCATTTAGGTTAACCTATAATTACTACACTACACGCAAAGACAACAATCAATGTTCACTATCCATTTCTTTGCACAGCTGTCTGTCGGATTTATTTGGTTGTGTCTAACTTTAGCAGCACATCATAAAAGGAAATCAATCAGGCCCATCACCTCCGGAATACATCGCCAACGACAAAACAAAACAAAACAAAAAGAACAATGGAAGGACGCCGCATGCTCTCGGGCCAGGGAAGTCTTATCCCACAAAATCCCGCCGTGATCCGTAGACTCGGCCAAAAAAAAATAAAAGGAACAGAAAGGAAGGTCCTAAGGTCGTCGTTGTCGTGGCTACAACTAGAGCATTGCCCGCACGGTCCACCGCGCCCTCGGGGTGACACTGCGGAAGATCGTTCCTGTCTCGACTGGCGCAGCGGTGAACATGACAGAGTGAGTGGGCCAAGAAGACCGCAGTCGCGTCGACGACGACCATTTTCGCCATGCGCAAAATGACCCGTAAAAGGCAACGCGGAGGAAAGGGGCACTCAAGTATACACTCCCAATGCGGCGCTCCGCACGCAGAAGAAGAACGAAGTCAAAAACCGCTCGAGAACAGAGTGCCTGAAAAAAAGAAAGGCGAAGAAATGAAACGTCTCCGTCGAGGTGAACGCATTTCGGAAAACGTTTGGCGACACTTCTCTGCGCCTCTGTCTTTGTGTTCTCTCGGTCGGCCGGCCGTTGGATCGATGAGGGTCGTCTTTTCGTATCCCGAGGGCCGACCACGGGACGTGGCCTTGATCCCGATTCGCCACTGGGTCAAGTGGTTGCAGCTGGCTAGCCGCGAGGACCCACACGACACCACCCGCAGCGGTGGCATAGCGGTTATGCTGCTCGACAGCTGACTCGAAAGTCGTGAAGTCGAAACCCGTCCACTGTAGCCACATCATCATGCCGGAGGAATGGTTGAGGCAAGGGTACTTAGGTGCACGGTGAAGAATCTGAGTTGGTCGAAATTTCCCTAATCGACCCCTGCGGCATTTCTTATAGCTATCCTGTTTTTTTTTCGTTATCCCTACAGTTATATTGCTCATGCGACACTACGGCGATGTCACCGCCACGTCTTTTACCACGGATTAACCACAATAGCGTGAAAGAGCTCATTTCGCGGAAATTCCGATGTCGGCTCGGTGGGGTCAGCGGCGGCGTCTTTGGTTGGGAACGATAAAGCATGCAGCGTTTGCCGTCAGCGAAAATTCTTAAGAGCAGCCCCGGTAGAAGGAAAGACTCGAGTTTCTCAACCTCAAACCTTACGATTAGCCTATCTGTTCATGTTTGTCGCAGAAAATGTGGTTGATCAGATTGATTTGTGGGGTTTAACGTCCCAAAACCACCATATAATTATGAGAGACGCAAGTGTGGTTGATCAGTGCTTCCGAAGTTAATTATTTGCACTTATATTCGAATAAACGGCGACTCGTCGACAGCTCTGTCAAAACGGGTCAAGCGCCTCATCACAATGGCTTGCGTGAAGGCGCTTCTTGCCCAAAGTAATAAAGTTATTCTGTCTACCTGCCTTGCCCGAACGAAATTTACCTGATTAGCGCTGTGGTAAACGTGTGATTCATCTGAACGCCCTCGCTTTCATGCAATGCATTCTTGATGACGTATGTCCCACCTGCTGACGACAAATGTCTGCGTGAGGCGTCGTAAGTGATTTAGTGTAGGGCTTCGGTGCTAGGAGGCGTATATACAGTTAAAACCAAGCCATTCGAACATTTTAGTAATTGCGTTCATCCGGTAGAGATGTGCGTGGCGCTTATGTCACTTGCGTGCACGCGTGCATATGTACACATGCATGCGCGTGTGATGTCCACGTGCGCTCGTGTGCATTAAAGTCATGCTGGAAACACGTTGGCGCATTCAGACACGTGATTCGCATTTGTGCTGGGAAATGACAGGTGTCAAAAAGGTAAGAAATTTCGGGAGTGGGTGTGGTTTCGTTTTGTTTACATTCACCGTACTCATGTACGTGGTCACAGAAGACAGAACAAAGCACAAAAAGTTATTCTGGCAGAATGTTGAATAATATGGTTTAGAGTATGTCACACATGTCCCGTTTATCAGGGAGGCGATCGCCGGGCTAATTCCAAGAGCCGAAGTATCGGCCCCCCCGAACCGCACCACGAAAGCGTGGACAATTTTGAAGTGGTCCTTTTTGGCGCGCCAGCGGACGCCGGCTGTGGCCCAAAGAACAAGTCAGAGCCGAAAGTTGATAAACAAACAAATTATATTCTCAATGATGGCAGATCGAAAACAATACACAAAAATGCACACTCCACAATAGTTGCATACAATATGTTACCAATCAAACCAATCAATCAACGTACTACACAATGCAATCAGCTACACTCAAAACAACGGACACAGACAACGATACGCACTACAATGCAGTCGCATGCATTGAACGACCAAGAAACTTAAAGACTAAAGAGATAGAAAACCTATCCAGTCCAAAGTTCTTGGAACAAAAGTCTGAATGATACTCGTCCGAGAATCACTCACTCAAAGTCCAGCGTTGTTGTCGTTCCGCAGCCCTCGAAGTTTCTCTTCCAGGAAACCTCCCGTCTTCAATTGGCCACTCTTCAAACTTCAACTTCTTCGCCGGAACCACGTCGGCTTCACACACGCAGCTGTTGCCACGCGTCCTCGCTCAATAGCGGTAAACACACGCTCTTGCCTGTAGCCCGAGCCTCCACCCCTCAGGTGGAAATCCTCTTCATCTCCGGCTTCGTCCCTACGGACCAAAACCTTCGCCGACTACACGGCGGAATCCCTACGCGCTCTGGCGCTCACTTCCGTCTCCTCCTGATCTCTCATCTCGGCTGCTCGGTTAAATACCTTGCGCGCGACATTCCAGACGGTTCTCGTCGTTTCGTCGGCGCGATGCGCAGCGAAGGCTGGGAAGAGGGCGAGACGGTTGGAAGTCCCTCCGCGTCCGATGACTCAACTCGGCGTGGCCACGCCCCTTTCGTTCTGGAAAAATCGAGTGCTTGCTCGGCCGCCGTTGTGGGGTGAGGAGGTTCGTCGGTGAAGCCACGCTTCTGCGGGGAGAGCGCGCGCCCGGGGAGCCTTGGCTGTTTGTTTCTTTTTTTTTCTTTTGACCTCGCGGCGTTTCTCCCGCCCGTTATCGCAAGAATTTGGTGGCGCGCCCATTTTTAGCGCTCGTTTTGTGACACTGCCCCCCACTTTAAGAATATTATCTCATAATATTCAAAACCACACAAACGAGCGCGAACAGTCACTACACACTCTCACAGACTGTAACATAGTCCGTCGCTCATGACTCGTCACATTCACAATAGATCACTTAATACAATTGTACATTGTAATTCAATTACACAACACGTGAAAACACAACCACAAGCACATGAGTACAACACTCCACCACACATTCCCAATAATACAAATGTACAAAGATATCTCATTACAACAATGGTACAATACTATACATCACATCACAGCACAACACTTCGACACTTGTGACACAGGATAACACAACATTAACACATCATATGTCACTCAGCACTGCCCAACACATTCTGATTCGACTTAAACACTTATCCTGTGTACTTTGAGCGGCGCTTGCGCCCTTTCTTGCGGTGCTCGCTCGATCTCTTCTTGTGTTTCCACGTTCTTTTTCGGCGAGCCCTTTCCAACGACGATATCTGAGGCGTCGTCTCAGCCATCGTCGTCTCTTCCGACACCGTTAACGCGTCATTACATTCGACGGGTCCTGTCTGTTTATTTACCCGCTTGATCATGCCTCTACATTTTGCCCGGCTGGTCAACTCCGTCTCCTTTACACTGTCGGTCGGCTGAGGTCGTGCCGACGTAAGTCCAGTTGCTCGGCCCGTGAACTCATTCAACACGATCATCTTCTCATTCGCTGTCTCTTGGGCCGCGGCTTCACCTTGGGCTCTAGTGAGATCCGTCACGGGCTGCTCCTCCACTGTATCTCGCGGTCGCTGGGTTGGCGAGGGCTCTATCTTAGGGTCTTCTCCCAAACATTCCGGATCATTCGGTCCTCACGCCCCGTCGATGTTTCCGATGACAAGGTCGTAAAGGGGGGTCGTCATACATAGAGCGGTAACTTTCCCGCTGAAGTATGGGGTTTCCACCTCAATCTTTGCTTCGGGAAGCATCCGAACTGTAAGGTCAATTAGGCAAACCGGTTTCGTTTTGCCTGTTAACTCACCTTCCCGTACCGAATTTCTCCGCACGATAACAGTGGAACTGCCGGTATCTCTTAACACCGTAACCTTTTTGTCCGCACCTTTTCCAGGCAGCGCTGGCATTCCCTTCGTGACACCGGTTGGCTGTTTTGACATTACGGCACCCACAATAGGAATTTTCTCCCCATTTTTCAACTCTACGAATCCATCGGTGACGGCATTATCACCGAATTTCGGTGCCGCTTGCACACAGGATACCTGGTGAGTTTGACTCACTCCGTTCCGACAAGCGTCTGCTTTGTGCCCAGTCTGACCACACTTGAAACATTTTACTGCCGTAGGGCTCGTAAAGATCGTTCGACAGTTTTTCGCGCGATGACCCACTCGGTTGCACAGAAAACATCGCGGAATGCTCTCTGGTGCACGCTTCTTTTCTTCAGGAGCCAATTTCTTCGAATCTTCGGGACACTCCTTCTTTACCTTGGCCAAATTAGTTCCACCTTGCGCTTCCAAGAATTGATCAGCCAATTCAAGCATGTCTTCAAGTGAGTCAGCCTTCCTCTCTTTTAAGTACAGTGACAGGCTTGGGTGGCAACTAGTAAGAAATTGTTCTCTAATTAGCAGCTCTCTAAGCTCCTCGTACTCCTGCGCTCTCCCTGAAAGTTCAATCCATCTGTCGAAATAATGGCAAAGTCGGGCGGCATACTGCGTAGCCGTCTCACCATCAGCTGGTTTTCCTGTCCGAAATCTGTCCCGGAATCCTTCTACAGTAAATCTAAATCGCTTCAGCAAAGCAGCTTTCACCTTTGCATAGTTGGCTGCATCGGTCGGCGTCAGCCTACCGTACACACTGAGCGCTTCACCACTCAAGCAAGTACTCAAAGCAGTTGCCCATTGCTGTTCTGGCCAATTCTGGCTCCTCGCAATCGTCTCAAATCTGTGGAGGTACGCGTCTAGGTCGTCCTTCCTTTCATCAAACGCGACGAGCAGCTTGCTTGGGTTCAAGCGGAAGCCATGATCTTCCCGTTCGCTGCTTTCAACTCTAGCTTGGACGGGAGTTTCACTTCGCTGTTGTAAGCGGAGCCGCTCGAGTTCCATTTCGTGCTGCCGCTGCCGTTCCCTTTCAGCCATCTCCGCTTCTCTTTCTTCTCTCGCCCTTTCGGCTGCCAGCTTTTCTCTCTCCAACTCCAACTTCAATTGTTGCTCTCTTTCTTCCTTCGCTCTCTCAGCTGCCAACCTCTCTCGTTCCAACTCAGCTGCTTTTTCTTCCTTGCCCCTCTCAGCTGCCAACCTCTCTCTCTCCACCGCCTCTTTCTCCTTCTGGCTTACCCATTTCCGTAGTTCGGCGCCGGAAAGACCCATCTTCTCACCAAGCGCAACTAACTTTTCGAGATCCATTGTGTCTCGCAACTCGCAAATAAAACCTTGCCGCGTGCAAAAAGTATCTGCCTAAATCAGTCTATCGGAACACTCCCCTGCACTCGTTAACGAGAACACTGAACAACACACAAAATCGTTCCGATAGCACTATCAACAACTCGAGGCTCTTTCTCACTACTTTGGACGCACTGTGCACCAAAAGGTCCTATGTCGCGGACGCCAGATTAATTGTAACACATGTCCCGTTTATTAGGGAGGCGATCGCCGGGCTAATTCCAAGAGCCGAAGTATCGGCCCCCCCGAACCGCACCACGAAAGCGTGGACAATTTTGAAGTGGTCATTTTTGGCGCGCCAGAGGACGCCGGCTTTCGGCCCAAAGAACAAGTCAGAGCCGAGAGTTGATAAACAAACAAATTATATTCTCAATGATGGCAGATCGAAAACAATACACAAAAATGCACACTCCACAATAGTTGCATACAATATGTCACCAATCAAACCAATCAATCAACGTACTACACAATGCAATCAGCCACACTCAAAACAACGGACACAGACAACAATACGCACTACAATGCAGTCGCATGCATTGAACGACCAAGAAACTTAAAGACTAAAGAGATAGAAAACCTATCCAGTCCAAAGTTCTTGGAACAAAAGTCTGAATGATACTCGTCCGAGAATCACTCACTCAAAGTCCAGCGTTGTTGTCGTTCCGCAGCCCTCGAAGTTTCTCTTCCAGGAAACCTCCCGTCTTCAATTGGCCACTCTTCAAACTTCCACTTCTTCGCCGGAACCACGTCGGCTTCACACACGCAGCTGTTGCCACGCGTCCTCGCTCAATAGCGGTAAACACACGCTCTTGCCTGTAGCCCGAGCCTTCACCCCTCAGGTGGAAATCCTCTTCATCTCCGGCTTCGTCCCTACGGACCAAAACCTTCGCCGACTACACGGCGGAATCCCTACGCGCTCTGGCGCTCACTTCCGTCTCCTCCTGATCTCTCATCTCGGCTGCTCGGTTAAATACCTTGCGCGCGACATTCCAGACGGTTCTCGTCGTTTCGTCGGCGCGATGCGCAGAGAAGGCTGGGAAGAGGGCGAGACGGTTGGAAGTCCCTCCGCGTCCGATGACTCAACTCGGCGTGGCCACGCCCCTTTCGTTCTGGAAAAATCGAGTGCTTGCTCGGCCGCCGTTGTGGGGTGAGGAGGTTCGTCGGTGAAGCCACGCTTCTGCGGGGGAGAGCGCGCGCCCGGGGAGCCTTGGCTGTTTGTTTCTTTTTTTTCTTTTGACCTCGCGGCGTTTCTCCCGCCCGTTATCGCAAGAATTTGGTGGCGCGCCCATTTTTAGCGCTCGTTTTGTGACAGAGTACCATCCCGGTCCTTACTCTAAGCGCCTAGACTTGCACAAACATAATGTAAAAGTCACCATAAACTGTCATTCAAAGCAAACTATTGTAATAAGTAGTCTTTTAAACGCAAGGGATTTAAAACGGTGATTTCATTGACACAACAATACTTCAACGTGTTTGAGGAAACTAGCCATTCCATTAAAGACATTCGAACCAAGAAAAAATTGAGAACACTGAGCATCTGTACAACTAACATGGTAAGTTAAATCTCGCTCTCCGCCACGGTGGCCTTGTGGCTAAGGTACTTGGCTGCTGACACGCAGGTCACGGGATCGAATCCCGACTGCTGCGGCTGCATTTTCGAAGGAGGCGAAAATGCTGTAGGCCCGTGTGCTCACATTTGGGTGCACGTAAACGAACCCCAGGTGGCCGAAATTTCCGGAGCCCTCCACTACGGCGTCTCTCATAATCATATGGTGCTTTCGGGACGTTAAACCCCACATATCAATCAAGTTAAATCTCGCTACGTTCACCGAACCAAGCATTCATTGTATGTAGTGCTTAGTCCCCGAGGACGAGCCTGGTCGTACGAAAGCCAGCAGGGGGTGCTCATCTTCGCGCGGACTGCATTAAATCAAAACGAGGGACGCATGCACCGATGCCTCCGTAGCACCGTACGCTTCTTTATAATGCAATCACTTCACTTCTAGCGTTGGCTATACATCGTGGTGGCGCTGGCGCTTTAGCTCCCTACGTAACGTTGCTTTTTTTACGCCCAGCGAGATACAGCGACGCGCTTGACTTCCACTCGCTCGAGTCCTCTTCACGCGTTCCGCGTCCGTGGTTCCCTGTCGCATCAGAGAGTATGAGGTCCTCCACGACACTCCCTTGTTTCTTATTTTTTCAGTTTTTTTTTTCAACGCATTACCGAATCAGTTAAACAAATAAAAGGTGCACGATAGCGTACCGTTATAAATTTAGTCTCTTCACCTTCCACTGCACTTCGAGAGCACTTCTTCCTCGCTCTTATTGTTACGCTCGCCCGTAAAACGATTCAGTTCGTTTCATTTTGAGACCGCAGGGGGCTTATGACGAGAAAATATGAATATAAAGAAAAAGTGAAGCGATGACCGCGCGCGCATTCGCAGTGCTTCATCGGAGCGTGACAAGCCTCAATTAAATGTGCTCTAAGGGGTTGTAAGTACGGAAGGTGCGTGTTCGTCGCGTGTTTTGTTTTTTTAATTTATTTCTTCGTTTTGGGCATCTCCCTTGGTTTTTCATGCGGGAACTTTTTTCGTTTTTTTTTTTTTGTCAGGAGGGGCAGCTGTGCAAAACAAGGGAGACAGATGCAGTCTCTCACTTTCGCTCTTTTTCTTCCTGTCCTGGACACGATGCCATTTTTATTTTATTTTTTCCGGGTGGCAAGCTGCCAAAACGCGGTCCGTGAATCACGGGCGCGTCGCGTTACAAGGAATGCGGTGCATACTTATCGCGCCCGCCGAGGAGCGTCGCTTTGAACGACCCCGTTTTTAAGGGCTCGCTTTCCATCTCGCTCGCACAGACGCGGCGTTGGAGCCGCGAGGTAAGGAGAAAATAAATGGAGAGGAGGAGAGATACGAGGGAACTGGAAGCATCGCTACCATGGGTTTTTTTAAGGTTTTTTTCCTTATCTTTTATATATATAGCGCCCGGTTGGGTATCGCTTCCACCGCTTGTTTAGGAAGCTCGACGAGGTCTTCTCTTTCTGCTTTATTTGTTTCGTAACCTCTCTTTGTTATTTAACGGGCCGGGCCCGCTCCGTTTTTAGCGACGTTACGTCCGGGCGACGAGGCAGTAAAAATGACAAATGCCGCAACGTGAGAGGCGGTTTGATTTTAAAAATCACTTCGTGCTCAGCGGACTGTGTCGCTTTATCACACGTGACAGATCACGCGTTAAGGAACAACGGACACGCAAGCGCCGAACGAAAAAAAATAAAAGTGTGAGAGAACGCGAACTCCGAAACGGCCGGGACCAGTTTTCGAGAGGGCGCGCACGGCATCCAACTAAGGCGACAAACAAACAAACAATTTTTTTTTGGCGAGAGATTTATTATTGTTCACGTTTTCTTGTTCATGATGTCGGCGACGTCTGAAAAAAAAGAGAAGGGGGGAGGCTGCTTGGGCATAACATTCTCAGTAGGGACGTGACGTGACGAAACGCAGTGAAAGTTCTACAAGGGCTTTCAACCATAGGTGTTCGCGAATTTCCCCTAAAAGGGAGGGAAGCGAAGGCATTGATGTTATACCTTGGCGCCTGCCCCCCTCCCCCTGTCCTACTGCTACCTTCTTACAAACTTCTTCCATTGGGGCACTTACGATCGAAACGCTGTGCAAAAACGTAGTACTGTGTGTGGGCCGAGGGGGAGGGCTGCTCCCCCTGCGTTATGAGGCGGGAATGGGGCAACACCCTCCCTCGCCCCCCGTGAGCGCATGCCTATGCTTCCACTTCACCGCTCCTCTACTCCCACACCTGATGTGGTCTATGGGGAATCTCTCTGCAGACTTCATTGGCGCACGGCGCGATACCGTCCACACGTGGCGTACCGTAGGACACTCCCAAATTAGTATTCAAGCCTCTGCTTCTCTACTCTTCTTCTACGTCTTTCACTCCGTGCCACGCACAGTTTTATACATGGGCTACATAGGATGCCGGCTCGAATTCAGCTGGCATCATCGGAGCAGGCTTGGGTCCGGAATTCGAGTACTTGGTTTTCATCGCTGTTAACGCACCGGTACACACAAGGCGCTTGCTAAACATGCGATGCTCTCGTTTGGTCAACGGCACCACGCTACGTCGTGCCTCTCATTGATGTGGTCTTGTCAGGACTCGTCCGCAGCTCGGGGCAACACCTCGCAAGAGCAGAGCACCGCAGTTTCCGGACTCAGTCACCAGTCATTAGCGCCAACACGCGAATGGGTGTGTCGTTACGTCGCGTGAGTTGAGAGCTGCGTGATGCTTGTTCCCCCTTGCGCTTTCGTGAACCTTTCAAAAAGTCGTGTCATGTATGCTCTCATCTAAGACGTCTGGAAGGCCAAATTCATGTTTTTATTTTTCTCACTCGATGTACATTGATCCTGTCTCGCCACTCTCCGAGAGCTCTCTGCGCCTAACGCGGTTCTCCATTGCCTCCGAAAGCGGAAGCACCTCACCTGGTTTTTTATTGCCTCCGTGATCAGTCGACGTTTGAACAAGTTACGATGCCATGCGATGACATCATGCGATGTCATATGACGCTACTTGGACATCATAACTACGTAACTAATTTCGGTGATCTGTGGCGTCATGATGTGAAACTGTGACGTCATCAAGTGATGTTGACCACTCGTGTCGACGCCATAGGTGGCAGACGCCGACGCGGGACGTACGTCAATAGATGGATGATGAATACAACTTTATTTGAAAAAAGAAAAATAAAGTGAAGGTGGTTGGGCACCTAGACATCCGGGAGGCCCCTGGACGACATCTCTGGGCAGGCCCGGTCCACCAGCCTCAACTGGTCGTCCAAGCCAGTGGCCTGAAGAGCGACCTTCAACGAGGAAAGGGAAGGATGAGGTTTCTGGGTCTGCCGCCAGAGGCGTAGGGCAGCTCCGCACGCAGTGGAAAAGACCAGCCCGGGGTGGCCCACAGATGGTGCAATGTGGTTGGTTTGATTTGATTGATGTGTGGGTTTAACGTCCCAAAACCACCATATGATTATGAGAGACGCCGTAGTGGAGGGCTCGGAAATTTCGAACACCTGGGGTTCTTTAACGCGCGCCCAAATCTGAGCACACGGGCCTACACCATTTCCGCCTCCATCGGAAATGCAGCCGCCGCAGCCGAGATGCAATGTGGTTGGTGGAGAGCTGGGTACAGTAGATGTGACAGATATGGAGAAATCAATGCTTTTGTCCGAATCTGGCGCCTAACTGTGCTCTGATTAGAGGTGATGGAGTTGAGAGGGGCAGGGAAATCCTGTCTGCCGCTTCTGTAAATAGGTCGTGATCTCACAATAGATGTTGATTTTCTCCTCAGGTTTTTTTTTTCACGTATTTGGGTGAGTGGGCCAACGGCGTTCGGATGGAAACACCTCGGACATGAACATGAACTCACTCATTCGCGGGGATACACTCACTGACAGGCACCCACGTGCTAGTCACCGGGTGGGAAAGTGAAGGAATGTTTCTCAAAATGCGTGAAACCGTCATATTGTAAGATATTTCCGCCAGCCATCTCCACCAGCCATCTGTGCATCCCTTCCTCCTCTCAACACAGCGCGCGCTGCGCTCACTTCTCTCCTCCGCGCGCTCAACAACGCGCCAACGGCGAGCACTGCGTCGCTAGCGTCTGCGGAGTCGACGTCATGACGATGTTCCTCGCGGCCAACCTATCGCGTGCCGCCATGGAGAAAGAAGTACGTCGACGAAGCCGTGGAAGAATTGCTGAAACAACGACCGCAACGACGACCCTTCGTGATAGTTGGTGACTTCAACGTCGACGTCGTCAAGTACGATTGGGTGGTCGACTACATGCAGTCGCGGCACTCGCTGAAACGAGCAACGCACGACGGCAAACATCATACGACCACGGTTCGCGGGACGTGTATCGACCACGTCTTTGCAAATTTCGACCTTCGACCGCTACAACCAAACCCGCTCACCCTTCACTTTACGGACCATAAAGCCATCTTGCTCAAAATACCCAAAGCGTCTCTTCAATAAACATCGTCTTTCGCAGCATACGTGCGTGCGTGTTCACTCGTGTTCACTCATAACACTCGCGCATGCCGCAGATTACAAACCACATTTATCGCAGTTCAACATATACACTCCGCATGCTATGGTGTTCCTACTCGGGAAACTGCGGTCATTTTTTTTTTATTATACGCTTCGTCGACGCCTTGATTCCGCAGTGTCTGCATGACTGCTGATATGTTCTACTGAATCAAATGTTTACGTAATGTATGAAGACTATGTTTAATGATTTAGTGTATTCTAAGAATTTCTCCATCACCTGATTGATAGCATGAGTGTGGTTGATTGTCGAGTAGCCTGTACGAAATCCTGCTTGATATAGGACAGAGCCTCCTCGGCGCTGTATAAGCTTATATACCGTATCTTAAACGCATTTCTTTGAGCGCCATCTCAAGTGGTCCACAACTACCATCCACGATTCGACTACTCTGTTTTAGCGAGATGCATACAATAGCAACATACAGCGTTGCAAAATAATTACCTATAATTTCGAAGCTTTTACGTGTGGAAACGATGATTCGATTATGAGTAATGCTGTAGTGAGGGACTCGGGATCAATTTCGGGAATCTGGTGTTCCTCAGTGTGCACCCAGGTTAAGCACACGGGCTTTCTTTGTATTTTGCAGTCATCTGAATGCGCCCGCTGAGGTCGGTAATCGAACCTGCAACCTCGATCTTAGCAAAGTGACATCGTAGGCGCAAAGCTACCACGGTAGTTGCAAGATGGATTACCGATGAACTAAATCACGTGAACGAATTATATTTGCTACTCTATATTATGGGTTGCGCAAACAACACGCTAACGAAAAAATTGAAGAACGCTTGAGCTTCACTGTCAAGAGTGGAACCTTACTCGCATCGCCTCTTGCCGCGCCACAAGGAACGAAACATTTGTGCACGTTACATTGGCCGTTTCAACTTATCTCAGAATATCTACTGCTAATAGAGCTGTGAAGTACCCACTACGCAGAAACTCCTCCCTTCGCGATGATGCGAAGGAAGTATCTCCGCCCTTTTCTCCGTCTCTCTTTTCAATACGCGTACGTAATGTTCCACGCGCAGCTGCACACATCGTAATGTGCGAGCAGCTGTAAACAACACTCGTGCACAACTGATACGTTTTGACGCCTGGTGCGAGTCTAGGATTGTGCCACGCAATGTTATAAGCGTTGAGGAGACTCCACCCATTGCATGACGTTTTTGTAATGTTGTTTTCTTTCGCAAAGGGCCTTAGTTTAATTCTCACCTGGAGAGAATATTTTATTATTATTTATTTTCTTCCGTCCATCTGGAATTTTTTTTATTGGATAACGGTGACTTTCAGCTCACTTTTAACGACACTGACGCCGAAATTTCTGTGAAACGAAATCTTAAACGCTGTCGCGATGAAATATATTCAAGTGTGAAGTTAGTAACTTTTAACAGCTCCAGTAGAGATCTCTGTGAATAACAACGTAGCCCGTATTCCGATATCGGTATGAAAACCCCATTTTCTTTTCCTCTTCAAACTCTCGAGACCTTCATGACCCGGAATCCACACGATGTATGTGTAGGGTGGAGGATGGTCCATGCGCTTTAGTAGCCTAATCGCCACCGTGGAGACCCTGCCTTTCAGGTATTTCCGTGCCACTGTTTGTGAGTGGGTAAAGACCACGATGGGGTCCTCACTCGTCTGGGTGGTGAGTGCTATAGCAGCCTCCTCAGCTGTTTCCCCACGTTTGGCGAGGATAGTCACCGATACCAGTACCGCGCCCTTGTAATCTACGACGGTAATCGCGAAGGCATTACGTCTCATGTATTTGGCTGCGTCCACGTATCGCGCCTGCGGGTTCTTGCCATGGTTTTTCCGAATCATGTTAACCCTGTCGAGCCGCCTTTCTCGGTGATGTTGAGGATGCATGTTTCGAGGGATCTGCTGAATTTCAAGGCTCTCTCGCAGCTGTGACGGTACTTTGCCTTTGCGTTCTTCGTTGGGTTCTAGGGTGGCCTGGTATCCTGTGCGTCGAAGGACGGCTTGCCCTGTGAGTGACAGCTTGAGTCTCTCGACCTGGTTGATGAGGTGTACTTCGGTGAGTTCTTCCCACGTATTGTGAACTCCCATGCAAGAGAAATGAAGCGGCACACACCGCAGCCCGCGAATGCGTCAACCGGTCATTCCCGCACGAGATCCGAGGCACCTCCCACTCAACAACAGAATCAGAGGCAAGAGAAGCAATACCACTAACGTACCATGCATTACTGCAACATTATCGGCTCGAACGCAGGTTATACCCTCCGCCACATCCAGAACTCACAAGAGACGAAGGCACTGACTACAGGCGTCTTCAAAGCAACACGTTCACCCACGGCGTACAATTTCACCATACGAGGCCAACGTTGCACAGCTACATCTGTCCTCACTCCAATGTGGCAGACATTCTGGCGCACCTCCTACTGCAGTGCAAAGTAAGCGTCCCAGGGCTACAAGCAGCAGCACCAGATGCGGACCAAGACCTCCTCAGTGCAGCGTGGGAGGCTGCGATCTCCCAGCCGGACCTGATCGAGCCGCGTCAACTCGTCGCTCGAGCCAGGCGGGCTATCCAAGCCAGAGGGTTCCTGGAATAAGGGACCCTCCCACCTTCGCTCACAAGCTTCGTTTAATAATTTTTTTCTCTTTCTCTCTTCAAACTGTGAATCTACCAGTTCTTTGAAAGGGTGTCACAACCTGTGTGGAATGAACATCTTGAATATAATCAATCATAAGCTGTCATGCTATACTCATGCGAGTAAGATAATAATAACAAAAAACTATTCATCAATATTTTGTTTGGTGTGCCTAAATGACCAAAACACGTTTTCGGGCGATAAAGCAGATATATGCGTCTTTCAGCCTGCAACAATGAACTTATTGCGTCTGTGCGTGATTATCCCGGTCGTTTTGAGCCCAAAAAGCGAGAAAAGAGCAAGACAAATATATTTCGCATAGTGACACAAAGATGAGCCCTTTTGTAGTTCACCTTCATTGCGTCACTAGGGAATCACCGGTTTACTGATGCTCGCACCGTCAAGGTCGCATCGTGAAATGGGCGAAAATAACCGCCCAAAAAATGCACACCGAACTTGAACGTACGTACATGTCGTAAAAGGTCCCTCGCTCGTTTGCTTTAAAGCTTCACGTCCGCTTAATCCTGTATACCATCATTTTAAAATTACTGGTGGTAAAGATGTTTACTGCGTTTCTTTATCAATTCAGTATCCCACAGAAACGTTTTTCAACGCTCATGTGCTTTCGTCTTTTTCTTGCTTTTCGCCGCATTCGGCAAGCAACTACGTAACCATGACTGCCACACCTTTGATAACGAATGCTTGGACGCCCTTCTCTTACAGGATTTAGATAAGAACGTGTAATCCCCGTTAACAAAGTCCACGTGCCGAAGGCAAACAGTGCAAGCAAGCTTGCCTAAGCGCCTTCGTCACAGCCCGTTCAACAGCTGGAAAGCTAAAACAACGTCTTCATACGGGCGACTTCGCGCAGAAAGCGAAGCCAACCGACTTTTTCGGGGGGCGCTCGTTAGACGTGCGAAATTTTCTCCTTCGGCTTCGCGCCCATCTCGAGGGGGCGCCCTAATCACGCACTAACGAGGGAGCGAGAGCTGGATAATCCGCGCACCTTAGAACGGCTCGGTGGCATTCGTTCGTCTTTCCAGGAAGAGCGTTCAAGCCTGCTCAAGGTTACTCACTCTCCAGCCTCTGGAGCTTCAGTTGGAGCAGCTTTAAGATTACATGGGCTGGAACTTCATGCTGTACGTGACGCAGGCATGCAGAGTGGTGAGTTTATTGATAGTAAAGTTGAACGACGATATGACAAACTTCAATATAATAATATTCACAATATAACGAAGTATCTCAATTTTTCTTCAATTTGTATTGTTACTCTGTTTCTTCTATTTTACATTACAATTACTTATAACAACAGTATCCCTTATACTTTTCCTGACATAATTTATTTATGTTAGTTCTCATTACTAGAAAGGGAGACAAAGAACTATAAAAATATACGTAAAACAGAGAGCAAGACAGAAAGAGAAAGAAAGAGAAAATAGAGAGAAACAAAAAAGAGAGAAAAGGTAGATAGGAAAAAAGCATTAGTAGGGAGAGAGGAAGAGAGAAAAGAAAGAAAAAGAAAAATAGAAAAAGCGAGAAGTAAATGGAAAAAGAAATAGAAACAAACACAACAAAAAAAGACAGCAAACAGAGGGAGAGAAAAAAAGGCAAGAAATAGAATTAATTTAAGAAGAAACGAGGAAGGAAAAACATTTTAAAAAGCAAGAAACAGATAGAAAGATGCAAATAAAGAGAAACAAGAAAGGCCAGCCTGCTCTGCTTTTTATTTGGGCTCGGCACCATTAGTATTTGGCTGCATCATTTTTTTTAGTTTAGCTATGATTGGCTTCAATGATGGAATGGAGTTTTCCGCCATTTTTTTTCACGCAATATTTCAAAATAACATATAGGCTTTAGTAGGCTGCCTTGCGCTACTCATCTATACAGCCGTCAGGCTGCTTAGTTTGAAAGGAGGAGAAATAACCAACGCAGCGAAATATCTGGTCACCAAGGCACCATTTTCTGGTCTTTATTGTGGGCGATAAGCACTAGAATTAGGGCGCTTCGTGAGCCGGGGTCTCCGAGGCCGTACCTTTGCCATGGTGTGCTAGCATACAAAACAGGCTGACCGTGATTTGAAACTTATGCGGCAGCCTCGTGAATCCACGACCCGGAATTCAGTGGGCGCATCAGCCTCTATTACCCGTTTGCCCTTTTGGGGTCACGAACGTGGCCGCGCTGCGAAAATTTATGAATAAGCGACACCGTTCTCTACAAGAAACTCACGATGTTCCTTATGCCCACACGCCTAAGACAACCTGAACGTGAAATCCGCCATATCTTCCTTTACAATCGATGTAAAGTTCTTGCTCTACCCCGTTCCGAAAGCCTTCCGTACCTAATGGGAGTCTTGCGTTGGCTTCAAGATTGCCGGCACCTCACCAGGTTTCGCACTGCCTCTATGATCAGCTCACCGTTGACTAAGCTAAGATGCATGTGATGAAGTCATCGTATGGCGTCGCGTTGCTATGACGTCATGAGAAAGTTTTCATGATCTGTGACGTTTTGATAGCGTGCTATGGTAAGTCATCACGTGATGTTGATTTTTCGCTCCTCTCGTGTGGACGCCAATGGGAAACGCCGGTCGATCTTAGCGTTTCATGAGACGTCTAAGGTTGTGGCCTCAAGAATTTGTACCGATTCTTGCTTCTTTCTTTTCACATAATGTGGGCATGCCCCTCCAATCCCCGCCAATCTCTTCCCCTTCACCCCCTTCTTGAAAGAGCTGGGAGGCTGCCCTGCTCGGTCTTGGAGGGTCAAAGAGCCCTCGTGACCAGGGCGCGCGCCGCCGCGAAAGCCACAGGGGTCCCTGATTAGGGACTTCTTCTAGCGTTTGGATAGGATCGGCCCTTAAGGCAGCCCCCATCTCGCACTTGTAAATAATTAAAATAAATGTTTTCCACCACCAATCCCACCAAGACATAATACTGTGCTTTGCCTCACTACACAACTGCCTAACAGTGAAGCCTACACAAATTTTATATTTTCATTCTGAAAAAAAAAAAGTAAGCATGAGGGTGGCACCTGTCTTCATGATGTTAAGGGACGTGGCCAGGAGGGGGAACACCAGGCCCGTGCGCCCCTTCCACTGAATTTTTATTTCACCATGGCATAGGGACCAAAAAATGACCATTTCAAGGGGGTGCCCTCTCCAAAATCAAGGAGGTCCCCCTCCCCCCTTCCTCCTAGGAAAAAAAATCTCGCTACGTGCCCGCTAGACACCGCGGGTGCGCCTTCTACTTTTCGCATTGCCAAATCAACCCGTATTTGGTATAAACTTCTCGGCTTGTTTAGTATTCACACACTCAGGACGCAGCTTTTGAAACGCTTGTTAAGCATGGCATGCACAATTCGCCATATGTGAAATGCTTCTTAGTGAGATGCATTTCTTCTTTCATTATCTACATCTTGTTCTCCGAGTCGGCAGTTTAACCTTTAGCACAACTAATTCTCACACGCATATCACTGCGCGTGAGGAACAGTCAGGCAATTGAGACAATTGAGTGTGAGCACGTGTAGTTTGCATGCATTACACTACATGCGGCAAGAAATGCAACAAAGACCGACAACATGCATCGCATTTGCCATCAATTGAAATACGGCTTTCTATAGACGCTCAAACTCGCGTGCGAATGGCCCGACAAATCGAGAAAGAAGTGGCACTGGAAAAAAGACTGCGCGTGAAAGAATCAAGACTATCAGATGCATTCTTCACCGCTAGCCGTCGTATTTTATTTAGGCTGAAGTCGACCATGCATGCAAGACCTGTGTGCGTTCATCGCCTCCAATACCCCCTTTTTCTTTATACCCCCCTTGCACCCCCCCATTCTACTTTTGATACTACCACGATCCTATCGGACGAAGAAGGAACAAACGACGGCCGCAGGGCAGCCCGGGGAAAAAAGGTCACAGGCGCGCCTTCTATTTTTAGAGCGCGCGGCCGCACTTAACGGGACAAAAAATCGAAGGGAAACCCGGTCACTGCAAGAGGCTCGCCGTTCCCTTATACTTCGTCCCCCACTTCCTCCGGCTGCCTGCGTGCGCGCGTCTGTGCTTCCGTGTGACGTACATGCGTGCGTGCGTTCGTGCGCGCCGGGTCGCGCTTACGCACGTTCTCCCAGTTCCCGGGCCTCTATTCTGCAATATCGCGCGGCGGGCCCTCGAGTGCCGCGCCGTTTCCCGCTCTTTTTTACGTGCGGCTCAACAAGTTGACGAACCATGTATGGCGCGGACGTGCCGGATGCTTGAGGAGTGAATAGAGAAGGGGAAATTGGAAGGGAGAAAAAAGAAAAGTGCCGTGCTGCATTGGCTTCCTCGCGAGCGATGCCTCCCAAGAAAAAGGCGTTTGCCAGCTGAATGTTCCCTGCCCCGAAGAGCAACGGCCGAACGTGCGTTAAGCCCCTCGTTCGTTAGTCCAACGGCGTCGGACCGGGGTCAGATTTCGTTTTATTCAGTAGTGCTTGGTAACGAACTGAGCTTTGGTACGGTATGAAAAGAAAAATAAACAATGATTCAGAAAAGTCGGATGAAAGCTGGATCAGAAATTTTGAATCGAATTGGGGAGTCTAACGTACAAAAGCAGAAAAGACAGGGCTCTGATGGGTTCCGGCTGTAGCTGAGAATTCCTGGTGAACTTCAACCGCTAAGGAGAACTTTGCACGCACCTGAAATCGGTTGGACAAAAAGCATCCTTGATACATGTGCACTTCCCTTCCTTTCTGTGCACAGCGCGCGAGCAACCGGCTTTGTTCTGCGGGGCGATGCCCCGTCACGCTTGCGGATTTTCACGTAAAGCACAAACCATCACGCGCGGTCTAACAGACACCCAGATCCTCGCTCGTCTTTAAAACAGTGTCATGACCAAGAAAGACACTGAGGCTCCGGCGCGCGGATAGCTAGAGCAAGGAAGAGGAAGACGAAGTACAGAATAATAACAGCTGGCCCAGGATCGGGTGTTGTCTCTTGTTCTTTGTCTAGTACATCACAAGAGAAGTGATGGCGGCGTTTTTCCAGCTACGCGCATTGTCCGAAGTTGTCGCTTTTTATGCGATTGTGTATCTAGCAACAGTCACAAAGCACGCTTTGCTTGCGCTGAAATAGTTGAGCGCGTGCTATCAATCAAAAAGCGTTGTTCGATGTCATCGGGATTCCGGAAGGACGCTGAGGCAGAATGCGTAATCGGTTAAACAAGGGCTCTTTCTAACGCTGCACTCGTGCAAAGCAGGTCTGCATGTCTAATAGGCCACGCACGCTCCTGGGCACACCACGTCGCACCCCGCAACCGCTGCAAGGTGCCACCCCGCAGGGCAGAGCCGGTTGCTTGCGCGCCACATATTAAGGTGTGCGGTACTGTACGTGCAAGAGAAGCGTTCCCAGCTTTGTAGAATGGTGTCTTGAAAAACAACACGTATGTGTGAGAAAAATAAGCAGAAATTTCAGGGCTCGGTTGTTTTTTTACATAATATAATGATAACTAACAGACAAAGATGCCAGGTGAAAAGATATGTAACATGTCTTGCCGTCTTGACAAAATTACGATGCGTTTGTGGTTTCACGTCGCTTTCAATTTTCATATAAAAGCTTTAGTGGTCAAGGTGTGCCTTGTCGTAGATAGAAAATGATCTCCACGAAACGACGACAAGCGCTCGATTACCACCCGAGCACTCGGTGCAGATGGTTGAGCAGAGAAGCTGTAACGTGCGCACTCTAATCGGTGTTCACCACTCGTGTTTCCTCGTTCATTTTTAGGGGACTAGTGTGATGAGTACTGAAATTTGCCTAATTTCTGTGGCACATACGCGCTACAGTATGGGTGTACAGCAGATTTTTTTTTATCAAGGTTTGCCTACAGGTATGTGCAGAAAGAAAGACATAGACTAAAAAAGATGAAAAAATAAAGCAAAATTGTTTTCCGTTTACATATCCAAACAAGTTAAGATCGTTTACCAGTTCACATACCCAAACAGACAGACACATGTCGAATGTTTACATTCAATCATAGCCCTGTATAACAAGCAAAGAAGTGGGCAAGACAAAGTAAATGGGGTAAAAATCTAGCGGGGTCAGGGCGAGCTAGGTGCCCACCAGTTCGGCTGTACCACAGCCTTGCTCGACTTTGTGCTTGATGCACTAATTTTTAAAGATACCTGAACGCAGAAATTTTGTGCCTGTCACGCGGAATAATTCAGCTACCCGGCCAAAGTTTAAGCACTTTCTCAACGCCCAGCCATCTTAAAATGGTGGCTGCGTAAATTCTTGTGAACGTTGTCGACAAAAAAAGCAAATATTACGCATATCTGAGACACAAAATATTAGGCATTACGTTTCTTCACTAAAAGATACACAGATACGTAATTCCAAACACCCTAGTGTTTCTTACGCAGTGCTGAAAATACGACACTGTGCACGAAAAAGGCGGGCCGCAGAAGACTATCGTTTTTCGACGACTATTGCAGCGATGCACGCAGACGCGTGGTCAATTTTTTTTTCGGCGGATGTGTACGAGAGATAAGCGTGTCGGACGTTTTGCTTGACCATATTGAACTGCCTCCACTAATGAAAAGACAAAAAAAATTTCTTTGCCTATGGCGGCGCGCCCCCACAACCTCTACGGAAACATCTCCAAACATTTTCCTCCACAGCCCATCGGTGTGAACTGACCCCCACACAATGACGGTTGCCTATCCATAACAGCTTCCCCGCACGGCTCGTTTCCGTTCTACTTCTCTGCCCCCTCCCCCTCCCTTCCCCAACTCTCCGCTGCCAAGGACTCAAGAACCACTGAGCGGACAAAGCTTGCTCCTTCACACACAGTGTGCGTAAAGACAACGGAAACCCGTCGACAGTTTTAGTGCACAAAAAATACAGCGTCGTGCGAAGAGGCTCTGACTTTCGAAAAGTCATTCAAAGGAGCCGAAGAAACCCGCGAACCGTGCAAAAAAAAAGAAAAAAAAACGGAGACCAGTCATCGCTTCTCTTCCCAGCAGTCCGACATAAAAAAAGAGGAACGGGGCAACTTCCTTTTAATATTGTTCTCATGGTCAAGCCCTTCCTACTTGTCAATAGAACTTGTTACTCTCGGAAACAACTTTCCTTTCTTTCTTCATGCTCTAATTCGTGGTCAATATGTGACCGCGCGTATAGCGTACCCCTTACACACCGCAGGAATATCGAGGGCTTCGTCTCGTTTCTTCAAGGAGGGCGCTGACGTGTAATTTTATTGACGACGTTGCGCGCGAGGCCCGCCAGAGTTTGGTCGTCGAGAAGTTTGTGGAGCCCTCGTGGCGGGTGGCGGAGGAGGCCGTCGGCAGGCCACGCTGTCCTAAAAGGCGGGCAATTAAGGGATCCTCGCCGTGCCGCGGGGCTGTGATAAGCGGGCACTTTGGTGCACCGAGAGTTTCGACAAAGCCTTCCCCCACGGACGGTCGCTGCTGAAGCTGCCGTCACGCTTCGTGGCGACTACGGCGATGACGACGAAGCGAGCTCCGCAATATTTCTTGCGGCGAACTTGATTATAGCCCCGCAGCTGCGCTCGCGGAGTGGCGTCCTTTCCCGACTCTTTATCGGTGATTCGGGAATCGCGAAGTCATTTCGTGGAACGACTCCTGCACCGGCATAGCTGGGATGCTAAGTCCTTTAAACTTGTACACACGTGTACGGTTGTCGAAAGATAGATATTGTAGAGTACACTTATAGAGCTACCCAAGCGCACAGCCGGCCCAGTCTTCATCTAGTTCGCACGAGCGGCGACTTTTCTGTGTGTCGGTGCCTTGTAACGGGGTCAAGTTGCAAACTGGCCGAGGGTAAGCACACGCCCGCAAGGAGAGCTCAGCTGGGGTTCATGGTATGCTTAGCTATTCTTTCCTTTAGGACGTACCCCATATTAGCGCCCGAAAAGTCATTGCGAGCAGGCGAATGGCTGTGCTCGAATTTTATGTTCCGAAGGTGAACGCTGCAGCAAAGAATCGAGGAAACAGAATTTAAAGACACGGAACATGCTTTCACTGATTACCTCACGAGAGAGAGAATTATTTTAACAGCTTCCTTAAAATAACTCTCTCTCTCGTGAGGTAATCAGAAGAACATGGTTCGTTTGAAGTGCGCTAATATGGGTTGACGTCATCAAAAAAAGAAAAGCCAAGCAGATGACGGGCCTATCTGAGTGCGCTTTGCAAACAGGTGCTTATACCCTTGCCCCAGTTCACAACTTGGATCCGTCATATGGTGCTGACGCACGGAAAGGTCACCACACTCGCAAGCTGGCTGATTTAGGCGACTGTACGTATCTGCCTTAAAGAGCCCTTAAACAGCCTCTAAAATACAAGGACGACTGTTCTATCCTCTCTCGGTGTTTCCAGTTCTCGCGGCACAATTCGTGACGTCACTAGTTTGTTCGCGTGACCTCAGGATGAAGCCAGCTCTCCATTGTTCAAATACGAGAAATATATTGCTATTTGTTTCGTACCCTGCAATACAGTGCGACCATTCCGCTTTGCATTACATGCCCATCGTGCCTGGTCAACTGATATCCCTTCGTTTTCGTCGTTTGCGACTGCGCAAGCAGAGATAGCAACGCGTAGCCGAAAAGCGCGAAATCATAACAGGCTGAATGCTTAGCGCTGACATTCCACGTATTTTATGAAGCAATAAGGACCGAGGAGGAGACCACGCTTGTAGGAAGAGTAATGAAGGCGAGAAAGAAAGCACTGCCTCGCCCTTGAACTGTCTCGCCCTGTCTCGCCCTTGGGTGGTTTAGGGCCTTTCGACGTACGGAGCCTATGTAATTCGATGTTATTATACTCGTGACATGACTACACCTTTGTGCCATTCGCATTAAATTATGAATTACGAAGCAACATGCCATGAAAGAACAGCCTGGTCTTCGAAGTAGAGAAATCGCGCTTGCGGTGGGTACGTACCGTAGGTCATAAAGTAGATAACGTAAGATCGTTAGAAAGTCCACATTACAGGTTATTAGTTACGTACTGCTCTCTGTACCGTACATTTTTGATGACGACTGCCACCATATATGCATGGTAATGCCCTTGTACTAATTCGGACGACCATCACTATCCAAACACAAGTATATTAAATCGTCAGCCCTGGAAGTGTCAGTGCGCAACAAATATACGCGTTTTATGTGGAGTACGAGATTTAACAAATGTATAATTTCACGTCGCGACCTCGTTACACTTCGAATTTTAACTATAAAAAAGTTACGACGCCTGGTTCTGGCAGCTGCAGGCGCGTTTCGATTATGGGAACATGCTATAAAGGTCCATGCACTGTGATAGAGAACAGACCAATAAAAATTCCAAGGTGGTGTAAATTTTCGGAGCCCACCACTATTGGCGCGCGTCATAAATTTATGGTGGTTCCGTTTAAACTTCTGGACATGATTAGTAGTGTTGTGGTTACAGAACAATGTCCGTGTTAACACACCGGCCCAACCGGTCAATATTAGCATACACGCGTTCTTTACACGATATTAAGGCAGCCGTTATTGGAACAGTCCACGTGTAGCAAGTCGCAACCATTGTTTTTTTTTTGTGGTTAGAAGATATAAGTTATACTAGAAAATTCGCATTCGAAGCTCACTTACCGATGCTTTCCTGCAGTTTCTGAGCAGCGAGCGCACGTAATAGAGGCCGACAGTCTGTTCTGGAGCAGTCAGTCAAAGGGCTGCTATCACACACTGTAGGTTTGTTTAGTGGATGAAACACAACCTGCGCTGATTTTCCCGAACAAAGACAGAGATGCCAGCTGGTGAAACTCTTTGGCCCCAATGGTATTGTTTGTATAAACTGTCTTGAGCACTGTCAGGCCACGTCTTTCTGTGACATTCTGAAGTTTGGCACCGGCGACGCTGTGATTTTGCGAACGCCGACTTTGCCTGAGCACGAAGTCAGCTACATTAATATATTAGTTTTCCCTGTTGCAGGAAAACGCTTTAAACGTGATTTTCAGCTTAGTTTCTTATGTGATGTTTCGGAGAGACCAGTAGTCTGAACTATAATTCCTTGTAGGCCTGGCTCGGTGAACTTCCGCACGTCACAGATGGCGCCAGTGAGCCATTTAAACCAAGTCGATGTTCGCGGAACATTATGCAAGAGCAGCAAGACGGTTTCCCGCCCGGCCACGCGAAAGAATGCGCAGTTCGAAGCGACTTCGATACAGCCCCACATCGCTGGGATCGGCGCGGTGGAACATACGAAGGTTCCAATAACCACTTCGAGCTCAAAGATGGAGAAGGGTTTTTTTTTTCTCGCCTTTACTATCCCTATTCCTCATCGCCGCTTCTTTCTTCATCAAAGCACGTGAAAGATGTGGGCACTAAGCCTACGAGTAATTGATTTGTGGGGTTTAACGTCCCAAAACCACCATATGATTATGAGAGACGCCGTAGTGGAGGGCTCCGGAAATTTCGACCACCTGGGGTTCTTTAACGTGCACCCAAATCTGAGTACACGGGCCTACAACATTTCCGCCTCCATCGGACATGCAGCCGCCACAGCCGGGATTTGATCCCGCGACCTGCGGGTCAGCAGCCGAGTACCTTAGCCACTAGACCACCGTGGCGGGGCTAAGCCTACGAGTAATTCACCCTATTCAGCTGCACGCTCTTATCTCCGCTTTCGGAGTCAAAAGCGCACAAAACGATGTGAAATCAGTTGCGCACGACAGTCATGCAAGACGAGGCAGAGCTAGGAGCTAGCGTCTGAAAAGACGCGCAGCCATACCCTATGTGCACGACGTTTCACACCTTACTTGAAAAGATCGGCAAACAAGTTAGCGGCAAAGTGGCGTTTTTAATGCAGGTTAAGCGACAACCATCTTGCAAAGCAGTCCGTTCCCTCCAGTCACGCACCGCTGTTTGTTCAACCAAGCACAAGACGCACGATTTGTGTCTTGTCGCGTTCGGCGGGTTTGTTTATTCGGTGCATTTTTTCCTGTAGTAAGATGCATACAGGCCAAACGGCGCACTGCCTAAATGAAAGGCTAGAGAGGGAGAGAGGGAGAGAGATGAAATGAAAACGCTGGGAGGTTAACTTGGCAAAAGCACCCGGTTTGCTTCCCTTAGCAGAAATGGGAAAATACGGGTTCTACAGAATACACACACAAACACACACACAGAGAGAGAGAGAGAGAGAGAGAGAGAGAGAGATAAAAGCGGGGGGGGGGGGGATACATAATCACACACATGGGCACACACGCAGAAAGTTCAGATGAAATAGGCACTGCGCCGTGCTCCCGACCACACTGCAGAAATTAGGTCCCTTTCTCCTCTTCTAACCGCTACCACCACCACCAGATGAAAGTCATTCCGGAGGCCACTTGAACGCGAGAAGCGCTTGCACAGCCTTCTTTTGAGACGTTAGCTCCGGTCGGTGGCGCAGGATTAGTTCTTCCGAAAGAGTTCGGTCATCTAGTTTATCAAACGCCTGTCTCTGAAAACAGTACTGCGGGTACTCACACAGAATATGTTGAATCGCTTCAGCGCTGCCGCATTGGTTACATGCTGCGGTGTCGGCCATCCCTATGCAAAACACGTGCGGGTACATAAACTTGACACCCGACTATAACCATAATGAAAGGCTAAAGAAGCACTATTACAATGGGCACAAAGAAATCCAGGCACATGCTTGAATTCACTGCCTCATCTGTGAATGTCCTTCTATAGGATTGATGAGGATAAAGTGTTTGAAAAGCCTCTGTCGTGATTCGCACGAGAAATGGTAGAAACGCATTTTATTTTATTTATTTTTTATAGCAAGGGCTCAAATCACACGTATCAGCGGCCACAGGCGGGGAAAGGGTTCTCCTTCGAAGTGGTGGGTACGGGGCGAACGTAGCGCCCCCCCCCCCCCTCTCAGGTGATTAGAGGGTGTGGCCGCCCCTTTGTCTCTCCCCACCTTACGTGCACACGTCTATGTCAGCGCCGCTTTCCTGGCCTTATCGTAATACGAAATTTCATTCTTTAATCAGGCGAACCGTGTATGAAACGTTGGTCCGGGACGTTGCGATGATGCTGTCTCATCTTGGCGTTATGCTCGAATGTTTTTTGTCACTAAAATTGGTTGGAAGTAAGTGGTCTGTTCTTTCGTGTTTGTCGGTTCAGCCATTTCCTCTTTCCCGTTGTGCGCTGAACCAGTTCAAGCACGAAAAACCAACTCGACCCGTCTCGAACTCTTGTGATTCTAAACAGTCCTGATATGGCAGTTGCTCTGGTCCTGCGCGACAATGCGCAATGCAGTAGTCTTAATCACGTGGAATTCACGCAGGCCATCATATTTTCTGTACCGTCATCGTTACAGCATTGGCATGCGTCGCGATATAGCGTTTTCTTACCTGTTAAACATGCGAGGCAATGCCATCTCACTAAGAAGCGAGGCAGAGGTGATGGGCGATGGAGAGTGAAGAATTGATTGATTTGTGGGGTTTAACGTCCCGAAACCACCATTTGATTATGAGAGACGCCGTAGTGGTGGACTCCGGAAATTTTGACCACCTGGGGTTCTTTAACGTGCACCCAAATCTGAGTACACGGGCCTGCAACATTTCCGCCTCCATCGGAAATGCAGCCGCCGCAGCCGGGAATCGAACCCGCGACCTGCGGGTCAGCAGCCGAGTACCTTAGCCACTAGACCACCGCGGCGGGGCATGGAGAATGAAGAAGTCAATCGCTAAATTGACGGAGTGAGGCAATTCTTTGTCAACGGGAACACGTTCACACATCCGAAAGCTGAGCCGGCTGCACTTGTGTACAGTCGACCTCATGAGTTTGCATACCAGCTGATACGGCGGCAGTGCGCATGCAAGCACCGTTCAACGACTCTATGCCTGCTGTCCAGAGGCACACTGCGCGTCCACTCTGCCTCGCTTACCTGCTTTCAGTGCGCCGGCCTATTATAAAAATTGGTGGCCACCGCCGCCAGTATACTGTTTATAACGAAGCAGCGGCACTGCAGCCTGGAACTCTCAGGACTGACCTCAGCGCAGCAAGCGAGTAAGCATGCCAGAAAGATAGGATGGCCGCGCAAGCGCACTGCGAAACTTGCGACAGCAGGCGCCTTGCCGTGAGACTGCGCTCGCATGAACACTACCAAGGGCTCGCATATATAGTGTCAAACCTTATGATTGGGACTGTATGATGATGAGAATACTGTGATCAAGTAAATAGAAAATTGGCTCACTTGATTTCAATCTATTGTAATGGCGATTGCGAAAAACACAAATGCAGAAAGTAATATATAGGTGAAAAGCATTCAGGTGACGCCTCATTACTACCGCTTTCGGTTCACTAGGCGTGTGTGTTCTACAGTCTCATATTCGGAGCCAGGTGACCTTTGCGGCGCTTCTTCAGCATAAGATCAATTGTTACAAAATGCACTTTCGCGCTGACCTCGCAGCTGAATGAAAGTCTTGAAGGCTATCCAACAAAAGTGGCTACCACATCTCAGTAAAGCCAAAAAGACAGGCACACAAAGTTCATTCGCGGCTACTGCTTCAACATCCAATGGTGACACATTTGCTTTCCTAATGCCACGATGGGAAATTTTGAGTCAATTTCTACTACAGTCAGAGTATTCAGCACAGAACGTAAAATTCTGCGCATGCAAAAGTTCGTTGCATCCTTTTCTTTCTTGTCTCGTTAGATTGTCACTTCAAGGCGGGAAGCCCCGCTCTCGACTTCGCGCAGTATAGCGGAAATCTTCGGGCGATGAGCGATAACAGGATCGTCCATTCAGTGTTCAACGAAGCGCACGCACATCACCAGTCACTTCACAGAGGAAAGTCAACAGTAAGAAAAAGAAAAAAAAATAAGAAGACAGGAAGACGTCACGGAAACGCTGGCACCGTATCACTAAATCCCACTCCCATCACAGGTACGACGAGATGGTGCTTAGATAACTTCCCACTTCGTCGTGACGAAACTGACACCCGGGGGACGAACAGTTTCATCCGTTCTATCACGAAGTCATGAGAACGACGCCCTTACTACTAACCAGCCGCATCGTCTTTGACTTCTCTCCACCATCACCTCTCTCTTCCTCCTCCTCCATCTATGCTTGTTTTCTCTCGGTCTCGAGGAAACAAACTATGCTCTCGCGCTCGCCTCTGCACGCAGCGAGCACACACCAGACGACGCGTGTGTGCGCGTGGTCTGCAGGGGGCGTGCACAGCGTTCGTCATCGTTCCAGAGGCGTTAGCAGCGGCCACATCTCGGCTCGTTTCCGTGTCATGAGCGCCTGCTCGCTCGACGCGCGATCGCTAAATATACGCGACCGAGCCGCGAGATGCGCCGTCGATGAGCCCGCGTGGCGATGTCGCGCCGCTAATTTTAGTGCCGCCGGGCCTAACTTTAGCCGCGCTGAGCCCGGACGCTCTAAAAGCACGCCTCCCCCTCCCGGCAGCAACCATTTCTTCCCGCCGCCCTCCCCAAGCTTGTGCCAGCTTTCAGTGGACGGCGCTGTTTTGCATCAGGAGTGCGGAGGCCCTGGACGCCTTCCATGCGGCGAATGAACCCCGGGAGGAAGCCCTGGCTCTGACGTTGAGTCGGAGGAAAGGGAAAGGTGGGAATGGGCGCAGCCTTGAGAGGTCGCATTTCCACTCGTATAGAGTGTTGCGAAGGTTATCAGCAGACACTTGAAACGACTCCATGCAATACACGCCAGCTCTACAAGAAAAGCAAGCCCTAGGATTGCTAGGAATAAGGCAGTGATAAAGCCGAATGCTGAATCCAATAGCCAAATTCACAAGAGGTCCACCTCGGTGTGACTGTAATTACGGTGCTCGTCTGCTGATCGAAAGGTCGCGGGTCCAATTCTGGTCACTGTCGCATTTCGATGGAGGCGAAACGCTAACGGCTTGTGTAGTCTGCGTAGTTAGTGCACGCTAAAGTACACCGCATGATGATGTTGAGTGAACTTTATTTTGATCAAAAGAAGACGAAGGGGAAACTCCGTGCTAGTCCCACGTAAGGACCCCGGGTAGAAACATCCGGAGCCCTTCACTACAGAGAGACTCATAATATCGTTGTTTTGTCACGTAAGACCCCAGAAGTCATGATGAGCTCACCGGGCATTTCGTTCGTACGTATTCATGGCCATGAAGGGCGACCACGTTTATGTACTGGAACAATAATAAGGGTGGGCCTAGGCTGATATGTTGCGTGAAATATAAGGTTTCACTAAAGTTTGCTTTTGCCAAGAATTCTAGCGCAACAAATTTTGTGTGCACCTGCCTGCCTGCCTGCCTGCCTGCCTGCCTGCCTGCCTGCCTGCCTGCCTGCCTGCCTGCCTGCCTGCCTGCCTGCCTGCCTGCCTGCCTGCCTGCCTGCCTGCCTGCCTGCCTGCCTGCCTGCCTGCCTGCCTGCCTGCCTGCCTGCCTGCCTGCCTGCCTGCCTGCCTGCCTGCCTGCCTGCCTGCCTGCCTGCCTGCCTGCCTGCCTGCCTGCCTGCCTGCCCTGCCTGCCTGCCTGCTGCCTGCCTGCCTGCCTGCCTGCCTGCCTGCCTGCCTGCCTGCCTGCCTGCCTGCCTGCCTGCCTGCCTGCCTGCCTGCCTGCCTGCCTGCCTGCCTGCCTGCCTGCCTGCCTGCCTGCCTGCCTGCCTGCCTGCCTGCCTGCCTGCCTGCCCTGCCTGCCTGCCTGCCTGCCTGCCTGCCTGCCTGCCTGCCTGCCTGCCTGCCTGCCTGCCTGCCTGCCTGCCTGCCTGCCTGCCTGCCTGCCTGCCTGCCTGCCTGCCTGCCTGCCTGCCTGCCTGCCTGCCTGCCTGCCTGCCTGCCTGCCTGCCTGCCTGCCTGCCTGCCTGCCTGCCTGCCTGCCTGCCTGCCTGCCTGCCTGCCTGCCTGCCTGCCTGCCTGCCTGCCTGCCTGCCTGCCTGCCTGCCTGCCTGCCTGCCTGCCTGCCTGCCAAGTTATAATGAATCTGCATAATTTTTCAAGGGTGTGCTCATAACTTCACAATTTCTACTCATGGAGCACAACCTCTAAAGTTTGCACCCATTCTCTCCGGTGTTCCCTCCAGGATCAAGGTAATAGTAATAAGAAAACAATTACCCCCCAAATCTATCGCATTCAACTCGCCTTCTCGGAAGCCTTCGTTTTCTCTTGTCGAGCTGTCATTTTGTTCCTTTGTATTCACCTGCTCGTCCGGCTATGTATATTACCTAGTTTCTTTCCATTCCGGAACGTGATAAAAAGCTATTCCACTGTCGCGACCTCAAGTAGGTGGAATTGGACACTCCAGACTGAATGTTCACTGAACCGAGAGCAGAGCTGTTACCACACCAGTCTCTCGCGCGAAGCAAACAAGTTGCCCAGCGATGCCGTTTTGCAAGTGCAGTTGAGCCAACGGCGGTACGTGACTCAAAGGAAACTATGCTGACGTTTGCATGCCTTAACATCACGTGATGTGAATTTTCTACCCGGGGCTCCAAAACGTGAATTTAACCAAAACCAAAAAAACCCTTAACAAACCTGACATTTTGAAGTTTAATCGCGTTGAACTGTGCAACGCGTCAAGATGTGCGCAGAGATCTGTCCCTACAGCATACATTCACTAACACATATCATTGGTGGATCTACACTGACACTTACCAATTTCGCATTCTGAGTCAGCACAATTTGCAGCATTCACTGTACCTAGCGCTTACCGAATGTTCCCCTTCTTCGTCTATGTACAATGTTTTCACGCAGTCACAGGAAATGAAAAGGGAAGAAGCATACGCCTAGCGGGACTTGAAACAGTGACCGTCTGAAGATACCTTTAGATAAGTTTACTAACCATTACGTGCAAGTGGGACTCGGCGAAAGGGCTGACATCTACTGAGCTATAGACACAATTGCGCATGCTCCTTCCACGTCAAGTAGTCGACAGTAGAACTGTCGCTGCAAGGAATCCATTCAATTTTCGGACCGAAGCTTGTTATGAGTTACAGATTTCGATGGTCGTGTCGTCGACTAATTGCTGCACTCTCGATAGCGGGCTTGCAGGCCCATCAGCCGATTCTGATATGACCATCTTATCAAAGCCACTTGTCATTTCACGCTGCCGCAGTTAATCGTTACCTGTATATGAACGCATGATTTCTCGTTCTGGCGCCGAAACGTCAGCCTCATAATGGGGTTGACACCAACTGCGTAGGCGTGCCCCAACACCACACCCCAAGCCAATCAGGACCCTGATTTATTGACTTATATGTGGGGTTTTACGGCTCGGAACCACTATATGATTTTGAGAGACGCCGTAGTGGGTGGAGTACTCCGGAAATTCCAACCTCCTGCGCTTCTTTAACGTGCTCCCAAATCTGAGCACACGGGCCTACATTTTCGCCTCCATCGAAAATGCAGTCACCGCAGCCGGGATTCGATCACGTGACCTCGGGGTCTGAGGCCGAGTACCTTAGCCACTAGACCACTGCAGCGGGGCTCAATCGGAACCCCGCAAACTTTCACCGGTGATTGAAAAAATACATAAAAACAATGATAAAAAGAAACATTGGTGGAAATAAACAACGACACATCTCGTTGTGGACTTGATATGAACGCATTCTATCACGTTGAGACGTCAGAAAGTGAATCAGGCCTCATTAGCACAATCACAGCTGTGTAGGCGCGCCTTCACGTCAGGCCCACAGCCGCACTGAGAACTTCAAGCTCGACCCAGGAGAGAAAAAAAAATACAAAAAGAAACAACGGTAGAAAGAAAGAAAAAGCAGCTGGTCAGACAGGAACACGTTTCGCTTGCCACCATGTTCCCGATAGAAGAAGAGCTCCTGATTACTATTTTTTTTGTCTACTTCAAATCGATCTATAATGTGTTCTCGAGGTCATGCTTTGTGTAGGAAACATTGTTTCCATTGCCACAGTTAACGAACCGCCGCATTGTACGTGCGCACTGCTATGGACGCCCACCAAGAGCATTACGACCGATCGGTAAGCTGTAATTCTGTCGTTCATTAGCTGTCTCACTGAAGGTCGTTTGCTAGCAGTTTCGTTTTTTTTTTTCTTTCTCTTCAGACAGTTATCTCGAACCCCCGCCGCACCACTGGTAAGTGTCGTTTTCTGCCCCCGCTTGAAACCGCCACTCTGCGCTCACGAGACAGGTGAGACGGCGGTCGCACATATTTATGGAAGGCTATGAGGACGCCGCTTTTTCCCTTGGACTTGCTCCAAGCCACGATAAAAGAACTTCCCGGCAGCCGGCTTTAAGACTGGCTGATGATGAAGTGGCTCTTGAAAAAGACCGGTTTCGACGGCGGGGAACAAGTGTAGCGCCTTGTTTCCCGAATGTGTGTTAATCTAGACCTGCTCATGGTGTGGGCGCAAGCGTATAGACACCTTCAACGCGATAGCGTTAAGGAGCCATTGCCTCAGAAATTTCGGTTCCGGTGACGTTGTCCGTGAACAAAAAATGCCGATGGATGAAAAAGAATAAAAAAAAATGTCAACTTTGCAATTGTGGCGCCAAGGCTGAAGGAACAGTGGAGCTTGGCGGTCTGCCTTGTGTTCCCTTTCTTGGTCTCTTTCTTTTTTTTTTCTTTTTTTTTCGAGCGATAGCGTCAATTAGCTAGTTTCGCTGAAATTCCGGTGTCTGCGTCGTCGGTTATGAGCGAAAAATCAGCTTGTCCGTGCGCTACAAATCGAGAAAGATGCAAATAAAGTAAATAATAAACAAAAAAAATTGAGTATGCTTGAAGATCGAACCCATGCAGTTTGCATGGCAAGCAGGCGTTCTATCACTCAGCCACGCGTTTTTGTTTTCATGCGTGGTGTCTGAAAAGTTAGCATTAGAATGCGCAATAAAGACATCAATAAAACAACAAAAGAACAATCATATGGCCACAATAAGCTCTCAAGCGTTACTAAGGAAACACTCAATGGTTAACACAGCGAGAATTCGCATCGTCCTACACAAGAAAGGAGGCCAAACACCTCACCAATATGAGGTACCAGTCAGGTCTATAGTCTGCGCCGTCATTCGTTGATATGTGGGGTCTAACGTCCCAAAGCCACCATATGATTATGAGAGACGCTGTAGTGGAGGGCTCCCGAGATTTTGATCATCTGGGGTATACGTTAACGCGCACCCAAATCTGAGTACATGGGCGTACAGCATTTCCGCCTCCATCGGAAATGCAGTCTCCGCAGCCGGGATTCGATCGCGCGACTTGCGGGTCAGCAGCCAAGCCACTGGACCTCCGCGGCGGGACTAGTCTGGGTCGTCATAAATGTCCTTGATGTGGATAGTCATTTGAATAAAGTGTGGGCTTGAAGAAGTGGTGGGTTCTGCGTTACGGTCCAGCATACGTGCCTTCTATAAGCTGTTCATACCCATGACGAAAAGCATATCACACGACACTTCATTAAGATATGTTCGTAGAAGGTAAAGTATGGTGGGACAATTAATGACTAAACTTTTTTTCAGTGCTTGCTGACGGACATCCCAAAACAGAATAGCGTCTTTGCAGCTAACAAAGCAATGTTCTTTTGTGCGCACAGCCACTTTATCGCGCCCTGTCGTGGTGGACTAGTGGCTAAGGTACTCTGCTGCTGACCCGCTGGTCGCGCGATCGAATCCCGGCTGCGGCGGCTGCATTTCCGATGGAGGCGGAAATGTTGTAGGCCCGTATACTCAGATTTGGGTGCACGTTAAAGAGGTGGTCGAAATTCCCGGAGCCCTCCACAACGGCGTCCCTCATATACATATGGTGGTTTTGGGACGTTAAACCCCGCCTATCAATCAATCAATCACTTTATCGCACGTTATACTGCGTGGGAGGTATAACGGGGGAGACAGAAGGTTAGGTGGGCAGATGACATTAAGAAGTTTGCAAGTATAAACTGGCATCAGCAAGCACAAGACCGAGTTGACTGGCGGAACATGGGAGAGGTCTTTGTCCTGCATTGGACGTAGTCAGGATGATGATGATGATGATGTTGATGAGGTGATGATTATGATGATGATGATGTTGATACTGCGTGGCAAGGGGCAGTATCGCACTAGGCATCACACCACGCGAATTGCGCAACGAGAGGATGCTTATGATGACCACCCATAACGAAGCGCTGAAGCTTAATTCTTCATCGTCATCATCATAATCACCATCATCATAAGCGACCTCAACAGGTGCAGCTACCGTTATCGCGTCACGTCTGCCGCGGTTGCATGTCAGGTCTTTCTTCTTATTTTTTTTCTTGCGCTTCCTTCGTTTTCAACAGAAGACATGGCAGCATTTTTCCTCTAACGGCCCCCGATTTAACTGGCAATAGATTTAACTGGCAAAGTGAATATTTGGGACGACTTTATGTCAGGATGAGGACAAAGAAGGATAGATAGAAAAGTCAACCAGACGTGCAGGCAGTTTGTAGCCCTACACAGGGGGAATGGAATAAAGAAAAGAAGAAGAGAGAAGAAGGCCCTGTCGGAGCACATGCGCGACTGCCTATTGCACGCCTACAAGCGATCGCTCAACCAAGTCGATTCTAACAAACTGTACCAATGTCCGCGTAGCTTTGCCAGCCTGCGACGCACAAGGCCACGATCCGAGGATCTTCTCTTCTGGAAACGCCCTGGCATCTAGTTCGTTCAGCGCATTCCGTAAAACTATGCATTCTCTAAGAAATAGATCACAGAAACACAGCAAATCTTGTTTTTTTCCACCAATATTGCATTAGTTACATCCGGAGGTGTCTGTCATTTCAATGTGATAAAGGTTTGCTTCCGTAAGGCCACTCATAACCACAGGCAGCAAAGCAATGTCTCGTCGCGCGGTAGAGGATGTCAGAGAGCAGCAATCGTCAAAGGGCTCTTTTGCGTTTTCTTTCTCTAAAGCTGTCCGCCTCGGTGGGGCAGTGGTTACGATGCTCGGCTGCTGAGCCGAAGGTTGCAGGTTCGATCACAGTCGCGGAAGTCACATTTCGAAGGAGGCGAAATGCGAGAGGCCCGTATACTGTGTGATGGCAGACTCGCTCGCTGGATTCCGTGCCAACCGGTTGTGCCCTCGCGATCTCCAACGTCAGCGTAGCTCTGGGCGACTGGGCTCGCCCTACGTCAGCTCCTGACGCCGATCTCCGACGACAGCGTAGCTCTAACCTACTGGACTTGCTGTACGCCATCTGCTGACGACGACAAGAGCTCTCGCAAGTGGTGCCCCGTCATCGGACTCCTGTGACCGAGTTTGCATCTTTACTATCTCTTGTATCCCCTCGATATGTCCTCGCTTGCTGGCTTAGCGCATCTCTCTTTCTCTACACCTTTATTCCTATCCTTTTAATCCCTCCTAACCCCCATCCCATGTGAGCTACTGTTGAGGTGTCGCACCGTGATGGAGACAGTTACGCGGCTCATTTTTCTCTTCTTTTCCCTCTCTTAGAATCACTTAGTGCATGGTAAAGGGGCCCTGTAACACCTTTTCAGCATGGTCAGAAAACGCTGCCGATCGGTAGTAAAGGCTCTCGAGAATACACGAGATAAGAGAGAGAGAGAGAAAGGAAGGCCGGGAGGTTGACCAGATATTGGTATCCGGTTTGCTACCCAGCACTGGGGGTGGGGAAATAGGGGCAGGAAAGAGGGGGTAGATAGACAGAAAGAAAAAAAAACGCACGTGCACTCATGAGAAAACAAAAACGCACACAGGAGACAGATATTAACGTGCAGCACGTGGCCTGAAATTTACAATAAGTTCTCAAGGACAGCTTAATATCACTTCATCATCTCTGGACATATGAGGTTATACGAGAAACCGAAAGAAAGAGAAATAATTTTCCTGCAGCGCACCAACCGCTAGAGGGAGCACAATGCGGCTACAAACTACTCGTAGAGGCAACTTTAAACAAGAAACCGTCATTTGCCGCGTTTCGCTATGACCGTTAGTTCGCTAGCTACAGCCGCCAAAGTGAACACACGGACAAGCTGTTCTTTAGATTAGCGCCAAAGTGAAAATTAAAAAGCTGGAAGGACAATGTGTGCGTGAAGCTCTGCTTCAATCTTAGGAAAACACTTCACAAAGACATTTAAGATGGTTGACCAAGCATACGGGGAGAGTTTAATGAGTCGAAGGCAGTGCTTAGAGTGTTTCAAATGTATTGAACTCGGCATAATGTCAGTTGGCGACGATTCCGAGACTGTGAAGCCTTGTATATCAACAGATAATGATCACGTGGATCACTTTTTTTTTTCACGTCTAGTTCTATTCTTACTTTTCTCATCATTCCTGACATGTGACCACGGCGCCAGTGATAGCGAGCAGTGGCAGAGGTGACATGAAAGAGACTCCCACTTCTCACACACACACAAAAAAAAAGAAACGTGGCTTCTGCAAAACGTGACTTTTGCGAGCTTGCGCAAAACGCATCTTTTTTACCGGCGTTAGCGGGATTACCGAAGCTGTATACCTTAGACTCTGGCAACAAAATCCCGGTGCTTTAAGCTGCGGCGAAGGGGCCTCTGAAGGTTTTTTTCGAGAAAAAGCAAGGCACAGCAAAAAGAAAAAAAACTAGATCGTTTTACACCATTGCGGAACGTTGCGAAAAGTTGACAGATCGAAGGCAGTAACAAAACACACAAAGAAAGGCAACGTGGGCAGACTTTGGGAGACGAGACAGTCTAATTAACGGCCGGCGCTAACGAGCTGACCTGAAAACCGTGCGAAATTAATGAAACCAACAGGAAAGCACCCGTGTGGAGAAAGCAGAGCAAACGCCGGCTCGTCTACCCGTTTCGCAGATGCGTGCGTGATGGCTGCGACACCGAAGGTGGTTGCATATAACGACATAACGAACAGGTCTTTGCGAAACGTGGCAACCTGGCAAAGTAGGAGCAAAATGAGTGTCCGGGTCACCCGGGAGAACGCGCCACGCCAATAAATATTACACCCAGGGCACCCTGTGCACGCCCAGCCCGCCTTTTTTATGTTGTCACTTGACCCCGATGACGTCACGGCCTTTGTCACGAGAGCGCTTGCCTCGTTAGGCGTTAAGATGACTCGAATTAGAAACCATCTTCTGCTTCGTTTTTTTTTGTTTTAAATCAATCTATTGATCCTCCAGGCTCCTCTCCAACACGTATCTGCACCAAACGTATAGCCTCGCACTTCCTCCATCATCGCAGCCATCACAACCATCGACACCTCGGCTGGTCATGCGCTGCCTCTGCGACTGGCACACCTTCGACAAAGCCATGATGTCATGCGATGCCGTCACCATGTGACAACACCTTATTGTGTGATTTCGTGGTTACCTGCACTCCAACGAAGAAAGAGACTCCTTTGAATCTTTTCGGTGAGTCGTCGTTGCGTCTAACTGCGTGCTGAACCAATTGGTATTGTCGCTACACCGATTGGAAGTCCTAAAGCAGGCACGAGAGAGCAGTCTAGCTCGACCCATACCGCTTCGCACATCGCAGAATGTATGCTGCACGTACTACACTGAGAGTGACGAGACGGCGTACTGTGCAGTGAATGCGTTCATTTCGCACGCACTCTGCCCCACAACCTGTCTCTGGGGCTCTTTTCGGGCTATAGCGTGACGCGCGACGCCGTGGTGAAGAATGGTCGTGCTTAGGGCAGCTACTGTCTTCGGCAAAACTTCTGTTGGTTGCGAATTTCGGTGGTAGAGGTGGCATAATTTTAGGCTGCAGACCGCTGAGTTTAAGGCAACTTTTGTGCCTTTGGCCACCTAGAGATTTACCGAACTGTGCTTTAAAAGCATTGAAGATATGTCTTGACAGTGGCATTATAGGCTGTTACTAGAGGATCTAACCCTTGTTTTGTTTTAACGTCACATTAAACATTTATCTGACCGCTGATTAATTTTGGCTTGCTTATGCTATGTAACGGTTGCTCTTTAATTTTTTTAACATTACCATGTACACACACATATATCTGATTGTTGAATACGTGGTTTAGGTTGTTGTGCTGCCTTTACAGTTACTCTAAGTTGTACATTTATATGTGCGGAGTACTTGTAGGGCTCCGAAATTTCTACCCTATTTGATCTGTGTAAAACACCTCTAAGAGGTAAGGAGTAGCCACTGCCTCAATTATGCGCTAACATATCTTATTGTGTCACTAAATAAAAAAAACGACGGGGGGGGGGGGGGTCTAGACAATTGGGCCATAACAGACGCGCCGGTCACATGTGTACTTGTTTGAGCCGCTTTACAATGGCTGGTGTTCTCTTGATCATGGACTTGTTAGCAATCAACTGTTTATGATATGAAAATCTGATCTTTTATCATGGTCATTTGTCGTTCCACGTTTGAATATTTTGGTGTTGTCTTTCATTGTTTCACGCGTGACTGTCGGCTTCGCCGGCAGCAGAAGGAGTGTAGCGCTTTGTTTGAATGAAGGTCGAATGCCCGGCATGTAGGAAATAAAACGTCACAAAGAGAACACTGCGCCCGCATACAACAAGCATCGCTTGTGTGTATTTTCCCGACAAGGCTTCCAAGTTCTTGCACTGTGGGGTATGCGTGAAATATTCGACCAATGCGGCGCCTTTATGGCACACAGAAAGTCATTGCGTCATACCCATTCCACGTCGCTCTTTACTTTCTTCAAAAAGTGCGTGCAGCAAACACGAAAACGCACTCTCTGTTAGTTTTAAAGCACACATCGATCTCGTGTTATTTGCCTATACAGTTAGCTTTCTGTACAGTAAACTACCAGTAGTCTCTGCAGCGTACGGTTCAATGCTTCTTACTACTAAAACTTATCTACGTGCATAGAAATCTTAATATGGGTGCTGTTCTCATTTAGAATCATTCCCACCAAGTTTAAAAGAGTCGCGTTTATATTTTTCAAATTAACTATCATAAGTTATAAATCTTAAGGAATCTTCATGACTGCAGCACGGTACTAACTTCTAGTGCTCGTTTTTCTTCCACTTGTTGCTAAGGGTTCTACAGCTTTTTTTTTTTCTTTTAGATGAACTATGTTTCTGGTGACAGGAATATGGCTTTTAACAAAACTGGCATCAAAAAGTTTTTTTTACGTTGCAGAAGCCACCGTTTTGTCGTTTACCGAGTTAAGGAGGGCTTTACTGCTCATTACTAGTATTCGAGAAAGTACGCGATCATCTTGTCGACCACTGGAGCAGCCCATCGCCTTCTGTACAATATATATAGCGGGTTCCAACGAATGGCATAAAGTTACCAATAGATCTCCGACGATTACTGTGTTTCTCCTTAAAGAGGCCCTGAAACACCTTTCCAGCGTCGTCAGAAAACACTGCTGATCGATGATGGGGTCTCCAGAAAACACCCGAGCCTACAAACATTACAGCTCAGCCCGTGGCTCATAGTTTACATTTAATTCGTAAAGCACGCTAGAAATTGTTTCCACTTATATCTTACAAATGATGTCACACACCCCAATGATCGCGCCATATACACAAACTTTATCAGGTTATTGACTTATTTGTCATCGTGGGCTGTATAGTTATCGCGTCCGCCGCAAAAAGGCGCCACGTGTCCACGCGCACTCGCGAACACACTGAAGGTAAACCATGCGTTCGAAGAAAAAAAAATGAAAAGGTGTTCAAGGTCATGACGCGTGCACTATACGTAACTTCCTTATCTCACGCCATTCCTCTCTGCTTAACTTCCAGCCCGCTCGGCGAGACGAGAAAAGAGAGGAGGCACTTACAGCTTGCGACACACCTCTGCAGCTACGCTCGTAGTTGAATAATTTTAAAAATTCTTTCAGTGGTATGTTCGTGACGTCGTAAAATCTTTCAACGAGGCCATTCAATTGTTACTCGTAAAAGAGTTGCAGGCCCATTTAAGAAAAAAAAAATGTTGAAGCGGGTGATCATACACTCAGTGCAACCAGATATTTGGAAGTGTGACACATTTACAAGCGAATGGTAGTCTAAGTAACGGCGTTTAATAGTGTTTTTATTTAAATCTCCGTAGTTCACTGTTGCTGATAGTGTATCTAAACTTCCGTTTATTTCGTGCTATTTCAAGAATTTTTTGAATTAATGTTGACTTATTTATCATCATCATCATCAGCCTGACTACGTCTACTGCATGACAAAGGCCTCTCCCATGTTCCGCCAGTTAACCCGGTCCTGTGCTTGCTGCTGCCAATTTATACCCGCAAACTTCTTAATCTCATCTGCCCACCTAACCTTCTGTCTCCCCCTAACCCGCTTGCTTTCTATGAGAATCCAGTTAGTTACCCTTAACGACCAGCGGTTATCCTGTCTACGCGCTACATGCCCGGCCCATGTCCATTTCTTCTTCTTGATTTCAGCTATGATATCCTCAACCCCCGTTTGTTCCCTAATCCACTCTGCTCTTTTCTTGTCTCTTAAGGTTACACCTACCATTTTTCTTTCCATTGCTCGCTGCGTCGTCCTCAATTTAAGCTGAACCCTCTTTGTAAGTCTTCAGGTTTCTGCTCCATAGCTAAGTACCAGCAAGATACAGCTGTTATATACCTTTCTCTTGAGGGATAGTGGCAATCTACCTGTCATAATTTGAGAGTGCTTGCCAAATGTGCTCCACCCCATTCTTATTCTTCTTGTTACTTCAATCTCGTGGTTCGGCTCCACGGTTATTACCTGCCCGCGGGACTTACTTATACACAGCCTCAATCGGCGTCTTTGGCGACATCTTGCGGCCGACACAATGCCACTTTTTTCTACATTGCAGTATACTATTTTTTTTTTCGCAATTCTTGCAGCACGTGGTCTAGATAAGCGTCCTTTTCCTGAGAGGGGTCCATTGGCTTCATTTCTTTTGATGTATCCGGCCCATCTATATTTTAGTTGTAAAGACGTTATGATCACCCACATCTCTCATTCGACATCAATCGACCTGCCAGCCGCTCAATCAAGGAACGCCGCATTCAAGTCTATAGAATAATAAAATGCGTGAACCCACTCTGCTGTCCATTTTTTTTTAGATTGAGCTAGCGATTCCCTATGCAAAATTCAAATCAGCGTCTAGAGCTCGACCCAAAATGGGCGTCGTTATGGACCAAGAACGAGACGGGCGAACTGGTTCGTGACTTCCTAATCGTAGTTTCCAAGAATATAGGTGAAGCCTAAATGGTCCACATGTAGATGCGATGCCAGTCGCTACTTTGTCTTGTTTTTTTTTTGTTTTGTTTTTTTTACTTTACCGTAACCGTCAACTCTGAGCTCAAACTTATAAGAAGACATCTGTTTTGAATATGGTAACCGGGGCAAACTTTCATGACCTTTAATGCTTTCGGCCATCTCCTCTCGAACTGTTTCAAGTTGCGCTGGCAAACGAACAATGAAAAATAAATCTGCGAGCTTCAGTAATCCGTGATTATGAACTCATCCGTCGCTACAGTAGGAGCCTCACGCCATATTGACTATTTCAACTAGCCCATTTCGCGTAAGGGGTGCGCTAATCCCGTGCAGTCGTGAACAGCATGACCTAGAATACTGAAATGACCTATTAAAAGTTATATCGGCTAAACGAAGTTTGCGAGCGCATAAGTTTACGCACAACTAAATGCTCGTGCGGAAAAGTTTCTCTGGTAGTTCATTACATCACATTCATATCAGTACATTTCAAGTAATGGTTGATTAAAAAACGAATTCTGTGAGCCATCTCGTATTACAGACGACAGTATATATGTATACCGATAGCTGTGTAGCTCTCCGTTGTCCGTCCGGCAGAGTGATCACCACAGCGAGCGCTTCTACCATCAGTTTTGAGGCTTGCCAGCCAGCGTCTATGAAAATGGTACCGGACTTCGCAGCTCTTCCTTATAACAACAGCATTGATGGTTGTGTGCATTAGGTCGGCAAACTCACTAATGAGTGGACTCACTTAGACTCAAATCCAACTATTTCAAGTAACGTCTTGATAACTGTGTGTTATCTTGTCTCTTTCAAGAAAAAAATGTTCTTGCTGGTACATGCCGGCACTCATAACTCGTATTTTGGGGTATTAGTACATCAAAAAGCGCCAAGAATAGCATCAACTACATTAGATGTTGGTGTTTAAGAGCATTGACACCCATACGGTCACGAGTGAATACGAGTGGGTACGAGTGAATACGAGTGATTACGAGTGAGTACTCACTCGGACTCAAATCAAGCTGTGAGTTTGAATCTGAGTGAGTCCGGGTCAGTGATCTTTCAATGAGCTTGAGTTCTAGTGAGCCTGGTTGAATAAAGTTTTGGTGAGTGTGAATCCGAAGTGCAAGATATATTTCATGAGTGATTCTGAGCGAGCTCCACAACTTTTGCCGACCTATGAATTAAGCGATTCGAAGGGCGCACTAGGCAACTTTGATAATGAGAACTTAGCATTTGGCTATTCCAACGTATTGGCATCAAGTTAGAGATCTGCTCCATGCTTTGACTGAGAGACGGTGCAACGGAACATTGACCTGTATATTTTTGCTGCACATTTCATAGAGCCGGCCACTATAATCACTTTAGGCTATAAGTCCAAATAATCTTTGTATTTTTATTATTCTTTTCATCAAAATGAGGTGATGTTTATTTATTATTTTTATTTATTTATTTATTTATTTATTTATTTATTTATTTATTTATTTATTTATTTATTTATTTATTTATTTATTTATTTATTTATTATGAGTGGCTTCCGAGCCAACGCTGCGCCTTAAGTAACGATCATGCCGATAACGCTGTGTACTCAGCCATTCGGTGCTACAATTAGGAACTGACAACACCATTAAGGTCGAGAACCACTAGAAAATGGAGTTTTCGCACTGGTTACCAAGCAAATAACCAAGCTTTTCAAAAACAATCTGTGACCCCAGCTGGACTGTTTGCTTCGCTTCCGCAGGATGGACACTGCCGGCGTAAGGGCGCTGTACTCCGTCGTCTCCAAGAACAATTTTACAAAACCTTTTTTTTGTTCTTCTCGTAGGGAAGGCTCACAACCGTTGTAACGAGAAGACCATTTAACATACTATGCGTGGTTCTCCTCACAAAATTTGTCAGAGAAACAGATTGCAATCGGCTCGCTTTACTCAAAGACCAGCGTAAGAGCGAATCATTTTGTAATTGTTGTGGTTTCACGTCCCGAAACCACGGTATGATTATGAGAGACGCCGTAGTGGAGGGCTCCGAAAATTTCAACCACCTGAGATTCTTTAACGCGCACTTAAATCTAAGCAAACGAGCCTAAAGCATTTTCGCCTCCATCGAAAATGCGGCTACCGCAGCCTGGATTTGATACCACGACCTGCGGGTCAGCAGCCGAGCTTCTTAGCCACTAGAGCCACTAGACCACCAAAGCGGAGGAGCAAATCGTTGTGGAATGTCCATTTCACTAGTAGTTGTAGGTGGATAAAAATAATTTCAAGCTTTTTACGTGCCTAAACCCCCTAGTGGTTGTGGGAGACCTGGTAGTGGAGGGCTTCGTAAATTTCGACTATCTGGCGCTCTTCTACATCCACCGTCATCGCACAGCACATGGGCCTCTGGCCTTCATCGAAATGCGATCGCAGCACGGGCTATGGTACATCCGCATGGAGTGACGCAGCAGGCAAGGCTTCCAGCTTTCACGCCATGGCACTCGCATAAAAAAAAACAGTTCGTGGAATCTTAACAAACGCCGGCATCTTTCTGTCAGCTTTCGTATCGTAGACACCATAGAGTTTCCCACAATACTTACTAGAGGGAACTCTGGCGCTAGTGTCTATGGGAGCTGCAACGCACGGCGCTTCAGCGAGCATGGGAATGATGGGTAGTACACACATTTGTCTAATATTCGTACTTCTGGCCGGCTTTTGGCTCCGTGTGTGTTCGTGTGACTTGGAGCTGTTTTCTTACGAAACAAGTATTAGCATATGTTCAGCGGTTGCGCTTCACCATTTTATTTTTTAGACTTACTTTCCAAATTGGCTCACGAAGTTCAAAAGAGTTCAATCTTTCTTTCAAAACAAAACCGAAACACAGCAATAAACAAAGCCGCAAGTACGATTCGCCGCCCGCAAGTACGAAGACTTGGCAAATGTGTGTACTACCCATCATTCCCATGGTCGCTGAACGATCGCAGCGCCAGAGTGCCCTCTAGTTAGTTTTTAGAAACTCTATGATAGACACCAAGCAAAAAAAAAATACACTCTCAGAACGTCATTCATGAATCGATCGTGCATCACGATGCACGCAACAGCACCGCAGATGCCCTCGGCGCTCACTACGACAGAGGCATTCCTCGCCCGAGGCGTTACAGCTCTGTTTCCATCAATGCCTCCACCCCCCACTCCCTCATTTTTAGACGGCTCTCATCTTCAGGGAGGTTCAAGAAGGAGCGGAATCACGCGCCTTTCCTGCACATACAATGTGTGGGTAACAGAGACTGGAGAATGGGAAGGGAAAACAAGGTCTGGCATCGCATTTTCGCTGAACCACGTCCACGTTGCAGTGGAAGGAGTAGGAAGAGGAGAGAGAGAGCGAGGGGAGAAGGCCAAGTAGGGGCCATCCTGGCGTGAAAGAGGCAGTAAGAAACGAAGAGAGAGTGTTGTGGAGGAGAGACGGCAGTCATCGCGGGGATGCTGACAGAGCGAGGACCGGAGGAAGATGCAGCGTCGGGGTTGTCGCGGGTCAACCATCGCGCGTAGAAAACGGAGCCCCCCACACGGACGTACCCGTGAGATGAAATAAAACATCGCCTCACACTGTGTGAGACACAGATAGATGAGAGGCAACAATGAAAGAAAGAAAAACAGGAGTAAAAGAGAGTGAGGAGGACGGCAGCAAGCAAGGAACAGCCAGAGGGGAGAGAGAAGGATGGGATAGACTGCGGGGCGGTAGACTCACTCGAAGCTGACTCGCGAGACAACGATGAACGGAGTGAGTGCACGGTTAACGGGTCGCGGGAAAAAATATATTGCCCCACCGGCGTGTGTTCCTGTGCGTGCAAGCGGAAAAAAAATGAAGAGAATAAGAGAGGTTCGAGAAAGAGTGTTCCAGAATGTACGAGGGTGCCGAGTAGCAAGACGCAAAAAAAAGAAGACAAAGAAAAATGAAGGAAGAAACACAGTATGACGCGGGAGGAGGCGGCCCCAGCACATTAACCGCGACCACGGCGCTGTGGACCTCTGGCGCGAATAAATGAATAAAGGATCAGCGAAACAAAAGACGTGGACGGCGTTCATAACGGCTTCTCGTGCGAATGCACCGTCTGGTGGCTAAAGCAGATCGTTTTCTCTCGCCTCCGAGCCGCCGTCTTCATCTCCATCGCAAAAGGAAGCGCTGCATAGTCCCACCAAAAAGAAAGCTGACACCTCTTGTTTGTCTGTTCCCTCTTTTATTCGACGTCACCTTTTCATATTCATGCCGTCCCCCTTCAGTGTCGTCTTGTTTTTCCTCTCCTCCGAGGGCTCGGTATGAGCCATCGAGTGGATCACGCACAACAGTCTCGGCAAAGGCACACTCAAATCTCTCTCTCTCTTCTCCCTCTCACTCACTCTCGCTATCTCTAGCTGCCCTCCGCGTCCCTTGGAGATGTCACTACACCGCCAGAAGTGAGGAGTAGTTCGCGTTAAGCCGTAAACAACGGTGAATGTTTAACTGACCAGCCTCGCAATGGACTTTCGCATGCGCCACGCTAAAACAATTAGCCGAAGCTCAATAGCTTCACGGGTGTAGCGTGAATCGATTTTGCATAGACCTTCTTCCGAAATTTACTAGAGAGAACTGTGGCTCTGCAATTGTTCAGGCGCAATAGGAATTATGGGTTGAGCAGGGATTTGCCTAGTCTTATTACCCGTGGCTTCAAATATAATTGTTGGTTTGTTCATAGTTACAATTTGGCTTTTGTTTCAGATAACAGTATGGCTTGTTGGGAACCTTTATGAGCTGATTTTAGTGGATGATCTAGAAAGGTCATTGTGATGAAGTTAGACCACGTAATGTCTTTAATAATTACTATAGTTAAGCATCACAAAGGCACAGCTTCCATAAATACTAGCGCCACATTTCCCTCTTCTGTGTTATCATGGCATGCGTTATCCCTTTGCGTGCACGCTACGAGTTCCTTGGTCGCCCCGCCGTCGTGGTCTAGTGGCTAAGGTACTCGGCTGCTGACCCGCAGGTCGCGGATTCGAATCCCGGCTGCGGCGGCTGCATTTCTGATTGAGGCGGCAACGTTGTAGGCCCGTGTGCTCAGATTTGGGTGCACGTTAAAGAACCCCAGCTGGTCGAAATTTCCGGAGCCCTCCACTACGACGTCTCTCATAAACATATGGTGGTTTTGGGACGTTAAACCCCACATATCAATCAATCAATCGAGTTCCGCGGTCAAGATGGACGCAATGGAATTGCGCAGGCATAAAGAGCAAACGAAAGAACAATTATTTTTTTTGTTGAGGAGAAGCTCACAATACTTACAAACATTGTGACCTTTAATAAGTATGTGTTCATGTCTCCTTTGTCTGAGTTAAATTTTAGCTGTCTGTCTGTCTGTCTGTCTGTCTGTCTGTCTGTCTGTCTGTATATGTGTCTGTTTGTCCACCGTTACCGCGAGCAGGGTACTCTAAACAGCACCAGCCGATACCCCGAACGGCCGACCCCATCCGCAGCGCCCACCAATGTTGCTCAAGAATCAGCGTTCATACGTGTGCGATTGTCGATTAAAAAGCAATTATTGCGCATATCTGAGGCACCATAACAACAGATATATATTCTGCATGTTCGTCTTTTGCTAGAAAAGGCACTGAACAATGCTTATCACGTTAAATTCACGCCCGAACGATCGCACTTAACAACTTCAGGTAGCGTACGAACGTTTCGTAAACATTGATTGATATGTGGGGTTTAACGCCCCAAAACCACCATATGCTTATGAGAGACGCCGTAGTGGAGGGCTCCGGAAATTTAGACCACCTGGGGTTCTTTAACGTGCGCCCAAATCTGAGCACACGGGCCTACAACATTTCCGCCTCCATCGGAAATGCAGCCGCCGCAGCCGGGATTCGAACCCGTGACCTGCGGGTCAGCAGCCGAGTACCTTAGCCACTAGACCACCGCGGCGGGGTGGTTTCGTAAACACTTGAAGGATGATTAAGCTTCGAATACAACGGTTCAACAAGATTATCACGTCCTATGCGTCGCCTTCATATCAGTTTTCATGTTTCGCTTATTGATGGACCTCTCAGTTGTACCATGAAATATAGAACGTCTGTGCGCGTGACATTGACGTGATCACTGTAGACTTTATTAGGGCGCCTAAGGCAATTACAGCTGCAATTTACCTAGTACGCGCCTCTTGTGAATTACACGTACATAAATATCTGCAGCGAGAAATGGAAAGAAAAATGGTAGATGTAACCTTAAGAGACAAGAAGAGAGCAGAGTGGATCAGGGAACAAACGGGGGTTAAGGATATCATAGCTGAAATCAAGAAGAAGAAATGGACATGGGCCGGGCATGTAGCGCGTAGACAGGATAACCGCTGGTCGTTAAGGGTAACTAACTGGATTCCAAGAGAAGGCAAGCGGGTTAGGGGGAGACAGAAGGTTAGGTGGGAAGATGAGATTAAGAAGTTTGCGGGTATAAATTGGCAGCAGCAAGCACAGGACCGGGTTAACTGGCGGAACATGGGAGAGGCCTTTGTCCTGCAGTGGACGTAGTCAGGCTGATGATGATTAAATATCTGCACACTTTGTTGACGGTGTGATGATAATGAAGATTATGATTATTTGTAGCTATGCCCTTTCTAATGAGTTGGCAGCTTTCAATTTGTCACTTATCACGCAGTTCGCGTGCTGTGACGCCCCGGTACAATTCTACACTTCTGCCGCACAGTATAAACATGAGTGCCAGCCAGACGTGACGATTGTAAATGGCCCTTTTTCGAAATACTTTCAAGCATCGAATTTCCTATGAATAAAACAGGAGGAACTCTGGTGCTAGTGCCCCGCCGTGGGAGTCAAGTGGCTAAGGTACTCGTGTGCTGACCCACAGGTAGCGGGATCAAATCCCAGCTGCGGCGGCTACATTTCCGATGGAGGCGAAAATGCTGTAGGCCCGTATGCTCAGATTTGGGTGCACGTTAAAGAACCCTAGGTGGACTAAATTTCTGGAGCCCTCCAGTACAGCATCTTTCATAATCATCTGGTGGTTTTGGGACGTTAAACCCATCAAATCAATCAATAAACTCTGGCAGTAGTGTTTATGGAAGCTGCCACGCCCGGCTCTTAAGCCAGCGTGGAAATGATGGGTGGTACACGGATTTAGCTAAACTTCGTTCTAGCGGCTTCACTTGGCTCCGGTTGGCTTGCTTCCGCATTGTCTAAAGGTAAAGTTCAGCAGTTTCACTTCGCCACGTTTACCTTTTTTAGGCTCACCTATTCAAATTGGCTCACGACATTCGCAATGGTCCATTCTGTTATTCGAATCAACACCAAGACACAGCAATAAACCACAAGCCACGAGTGCGTTCAAAGCCCGCAAGCACGAAGACTAAGCAAGTCCGTGTTCTACCCGTCATTCTCATGGTGGTTGGATGACCACAGTGCCACAGTTCCGTCTTGTAAATATTGTAGGAGACTCCGTGGTTCCAAGCACTCTGGCAGAATACTCGACTGCAACGCAGAATGCCTGAGTTCAATTCCGGCTCAAACCCTGATTTTGTTCTAAGCGTTTATCGAGATTTCTCACGCACGCATGACGCCACCACCGTACATTCTGTTACACTGCCTCTTTAACGGTATTGCGTTAATAATTTAGGCATCTGTGGTGCAATTATTGGAACTAAAGTCTTTTCATCTGGGGCTTGCTCGTTCAACCATCCCGCGTGAGGGAAGGGGAAAAAAGAACGTCGGGACACGCACAAAAAAACACGGCAAGCAAACAGACTAGGATGTTAGTGTAAGAATTAACCGAAGCTAAATACAACAGTACCACGCGTGGGACGTTTCGGCAGGGCCATTGTTCTCAAACCACTCAAAAAAAAATTCTACCCGCCATGACTTCTTCTAAAGCATTCGATTAAAACTAGTACAAATTTTTGTTTTACGAGTCGTAAAACGCACATGACTTATGTACAACGTGAAATTGCGTCATCTTGATTCAGTTGGTTAAATTAATATCGGAAGTTTGACATGCCAGAATCACCATAATATTACGAGGCATACCGAAGTGGGGGGAACCGGAAGTTTACAACATCTGGAGTTCTGACACGGCACTGCGCACCTGGCTCTAGTGTTTTGCCCGCATCGTAGTGTGACCGCCGCCACCGGGTTCGAACCCGCGACTTTCAGGTCAACAGCTGAGCACAATAACAACTGTGCCACTGAACCAAAATGACTCACTTTGTCAAGGCGATACCTGAGAACACAGGAGCTTTCGAACTCTATATTCATCTTTCTCTTTAACCTTTCCATTTATTTGCCCTGAAAACGGTAACAAACTTAACGTAGGCCGTAAAGTTGACTTCCTCGCCTTAGTGTCTTTCCTCTCTTTATTGGCACTTCACGGGTATTGACGTACAATAATTACGACACCCCTTCACGCTTATCAATTGGAACAATCTGTGGAGAGCGTAAGAGATTAATCAATCATGGGATCACATTTTAATTAGGAAGTTTAGAGGGCTTTCTAGTAACCGATGAACTGTGCACAATTAAGAATATTACAACACGAAAGAATAAACGCAAAACAGATCAAACGCTATGCTACAAATGTGTCGTTTCACAACTTTTGTCAATGCCGCTATTGAATTTTGCATCTGAAAAAACTGCATTTGACCTTCAGCGTGCTTCACTTCCCAAGTGAGGCTCCGCTAGACTGGACTTGTGTAACATCCAAATACCTGAATAACACGCGCATTGGCAAGCCATCGAAATGGATTTCAATGTGATTTTATGCAAGTTTACACACAAGCGGGTTGACATTATTTGTCATGTTGTACCAGGTGAGCATAAAAAAAACCTTCCCAACAGTACGTTCTGCATGCTACTCGGCAGTACCGGCTGTTTTACACCCTACTAAAACAAACCTTTTTCTGCAACTCACGTAATTGTCACATATTCGCAAAAAAAAAAAGGTTGACAGAGCTTTTTGTAAAGAAATCAGATTAGGCCCACGGAATGTAAACAGAGTGTAATGGGGTCACAACATTTCGACGACCCAATGGAGCAGCATTGGAGTCACTAAGTACTACCATAATTATTATAATGATAACACTGTAGCAAGTAGTACACCGCGTTAATACTTCCTTTATTTATTTATTTTACTGCATTTCAGTCAGGATGCACTAAAATATGTCCATACTTTGTGCAAATTTGTGATGAACAAAAAGAAACATGATGAAAACCAAATTCTTTATATTTCAAGTACTTGAACGAAGGTTGTTTGAAAGTACTGGATGAAAATAGGAATCATCAAGAACTACACTGATGTTGTTTCCTGTTTTTGCACGTGAAAATAAATAATCAGCTGCACGAACAAATAAAGTGCTAATAAAAAGAGTGCATGAGATCAGGAAACAAGAAATATTAAGTAATATTTTCGGCATATAAGGCCTTTCTATGACTGCAATTTTATGTGCAATTATGATGAAATTTATGAACTATAATGTTACTTGGCTGGGCTATATTTTGTGTTGTTTTCCTCGTAGCTGCATAATGAACTGACACGACTCTTCGTACACTCTCTTTTGCTTAATTTATATTATTTGTTATGTTTCTTGTGCCTTCTGTCATCTTAAAAGAGGTAGCCGGTGCTATTCAAAAGCGCTAACATCTCCTAAACAACAAGAGATAAAAAATAGTAGGTAGGTTCCGCAACTAGTCACTTTCGTTATATCGAATTTTGTAGTTATGTTAGAGCACTTGTACATGTAAGCTGTCCACATACTCACATAATATCAGACATAGATCAGTGCGTGGTGCATCCAGACTGTAAAGTGATTTGCCAGGCTACTGCATGCTGCCCACTAAAACATTGAAATGATAGTAGTAACGCTTCTTTTATTTTTTTACCTCGAACGTTTGCATTTTATGTGATTCGCATTCATCAATTGCGTTTTTCAGAAAAAGATTCACTTTGCCCAAAGACAATTTTTAAGAGCAAACAAAGTAAACTGAAAACACTCTAACGCAAAGCGTTTCAACAGCTCTAGCTAAATGGCACTTTCAGAAAGTAGAGCAAGAAACTTTAGTAGTAAGATAAGATAACGCATCTTTAAAATGTGCCAAGGTAGCCCCCACTAGATCCTACATAATTCGCATCGTGGAATAACACTTTGCACAGCACACCAGCCGTAACAGTTTCGGTAGCTTCATTACCACTGAGCGAGCTTCTCCGGTGGTGGTCGTGAATGCCAACGACGAAAGGCTTAACGAGCTTTCTCGCGAAACAGCCGGCATGAGTTGACCTTGAAGAGTTGGCGTCGTGCAGCTCGTTTACTGAGATGAGTGTCTTTATCCACATGGTCATTTCTCGAATAAGAGCTTTCTTACAATATGACACTAAATCCGGTATATTTCAGTGTTGGAGCATATTCAACGGCCATAATATGAGTACTGTTAAAAAATTATTCTTATTAGCCAACTAAACGATGCGACTAGCAGGATTTTTTTTTAATTCTTGAAACGTATATGCGTCCAATATCAGACGAAGCGGACTTCACACTTCCAACGGAACAATTTGCGTGCACTATGCAGAAAAAAATGGATATGCAAACTATAACTTGGAGCTAGACAAGAACCAGACGTTTCGCTGGAGATTAGCTCTGTGGGATACGCGCGTCATGCAAATGAGCGGAGGAATACGACGTGTTAGGTATAGTTGCAAAACGTCATCGAACATTGCTCCTGCAGAGCGTGCCGCCCGCATAGCACAAGTGCGTAAGAAGAAGCATCACAAGTTTCCGACAGGGGGTGCAATAAACACTGCCCCTGCAGAGCGTGCCGCTCGCATAGCACGCTTGCGTAAAAAGAAGCATCACCAGTCTCCGACGCGGGGCGTACGGTTAGATTTGAGAAGGGAGTGCTTACCCTAGGGTGGTCATGGTGACGATGGTGTACCAGAAGGCGGCCGGTATACTGGTGAAGGTGGTACTCTTGACGTTCTTCTCGGCGTAGAACATGACCGTCGCGAAGATGATGATGGCCATGGCGAGCGAGAAGACGAGGAAGCCCAGCTCAGAGGCGCAGCTCTTGAGCGTGTAGCCCAAGATGCGCAGGCCCTGCGAGTGTCGCGAGAACTTGAAGATGCGAAACACGCGGAACACCCGCAGGGTGACGAACGCGCCGGACACGTCGTCGTTGTCCTTGATACCGAGACCGATGTAGTATGGCATGATAGCCACCACGTCGATGATGCTCATTACGGAGCGCATGAATTTGCAACGGTTCGGGGCTGCGTACAGCCGCAGCAGGTACTCGGCGGTGAAGATCATCACGCATGCCGTGTCCAGGCAGAAGAAGGCCACCTTGTAGCTCTCGCCGCACGAGCGGCTCTCGCCGGCTCGAGAATCGTGGACGCAGGGAATCGTCTCCACAACGTTCGCCATTACCGAGACAGCGATAAAGAAGCCCGTGACGTAGTAGAACACCAGGGCCGCCGTGCCCGTGTGCGGGTTCTCGAAGGCGCGCCACATGCGCTGCCTGATGGTGGAGTGCGCCAGTTGCGCGTTCTCGTTCCCTTCGGAGAGCTTGTCGTCCAGCATCCGCTCCGCGTTCTCTCGCTTTCTGTCCCTGTAGTCCTCGTAGCAGCAGTCGCCGATCACGTCCGGCACGATGCCGAAGAAGGCCAGCTCCTCGTCGTAGGCCATCAGGCACTCGTGCTTCGGGTAGTGCAGCTTCCCGGTGCGGTAGTAGTTGAGTATGTGCCGGAATATGTCCGGGTCCCGGTCGAAGAAGTACTCGCGCGCCTCCTCGTCGAAGAAGAACTCGCGCTCGTTGGAGCCGAGCAGCGTGTCGGGAAACTTCTCCACCGTGTTGCGCCACGTCTCGAATCGGCGCCCGCTCACGTTGATGGTGAACTTCTCGTCCTCGCGCCGCCGCCGCTCGCGCGTCACCGGCGGCGCCGGCAGCGGGTTGTTGGCGATGGGCACCCAGCCGATGGCGGCCGCGCGGGCGAACGGCAGCCAGGCCGCCACCGACGCCATGCCGCCGCCGGCGCCTCTTCAGCGCAGCAGCGATGCGCCTCCGCTGCTGCAGCAGGGGCACCGGGCCTCCATCTTGCCGCCGCTACTGGCGACTGCTGCGCGACCAGGCCGGCGCATGCGCTCTCTTTCCCCCTTCCTCCTCCGCGCAGCGACGCGCCACGCCGGCAGCGCGCCCTGTGCGACCACAGCGCCACACCGATCCTCCGGTGCGCCAAGAACAGCTGCTGGCTCTCGATCTCGAACAAAGAAAGCCCGCCGACCGAGTGGCGGTCTCGCGCCGGTGTTGCCGCCTTCTGTAACATGCGACGAGCGGGCGAAGATCTGCGCCCTCCGGGTCCACGCGTTTGTTTCGCAATCCAGCGGCAATACCATTTAATCTAACAGGACATGTCGCTGAGCTAGTTGGTTCATTGCGTGAGGGATATATGCATGGTACCACAAGGACTGGGGCGAATTGAAGACACGAACCGACACCCATGTTTGTCGGTTCGTGTCTTCACTTTATTCCCATTCATTTAGCGCCATATCTATATTCCTCAGGTAAAACGTATCGGAAAACGCAACCATGAGCGCTAAGATAAATTCACATGGTTCGATGATCGTACATTCAAGACACCTGCTTGACGCAGCGTCCCCTAATTCCTATTAGGTTAACAATGTATGAGGCTCACTTCGCCCCCCCCCCCCCGAGTCGCACCGCCTCCCGCCATATTATGTCAACGTAGTATAGGGTCGAGTTTAGCGCTCCTCTTTCTATTAGGTAACCAGGGGGACAATCATCCCCCCCCCCCTCTATACGCGTATGGACACATACACAACATCTTCGTTCAGGTCGGTCTTGACACCCGTAACTCTCTAATCTCTAAAAAGGAGGGAGGGGCGGTTTCTTAAACGTTTATTTGAATTTTTATTGATTTCAAGTGATCCAAGAGAAAAGCCAAGTGAAAAATTATGCGTGGGCGCCTTCTGGCCAATAGTCTGTTTGCCTTTTGTACGACATTTCACTCATTCACCAGCACGTCTCCATAGCACACCGAGTACTTCACTGTCAAAGGAAGCAAACAGTTAATGTCCGTTATCCGCATCAGCCAGCAAAGGTGGCAGACCATCGTCGAAGTTTTTTTCGTGTGCGACTACTTGTCTGAAGAGCGTGACAATTGAAACACCCACACACCGAAAACAGACAAAACTCGTCCCTTGTGTTCAGCAACGGTATCTGTGGTTTTGCGTCCCAAAACCTCGATATGGCTATGAAGGAGGCCATGGAGGGGGGCTCTGGAAATTTCGACGACTTGGTGGTCTTTAACGTACGCTTACATCGCACACTGCATGAGCCTTTACCATTTCGGCTCCATCGAAATGTGACCGCCACGGCCGGAGTCGAACCCGCGACCTCCGAGTGAGCAGCCGAGCACCTTAGCCACTGATCCACCATGGTGGACTCATTGGCTGATAATCGTTTTTTTTTTCTCTTTCTCTTCTCTTTCTTCTCTCTTTCTCTCTTTCCTCTTTCTCTCATCTTTGTACTTCCCCTTCCCATTCCCCCAGCGTAGGGTAGCAAACCGGGCATGTGCCTGGTTAACCTCCCTGCCTTCTCTCTTGTAGTTCTTGTCCTGTCCTGTCCTGTCCTGTGGCGGACTCTCCTGTGTTCAGTGAAACAAATCGCTGTGCTGCTCACCGGAAGGTCCGTAGAGATGACAGTGACATTACTTTTTTTTTCATACAGGTCGGTTGGCTTCATACGCCCTCTCGAAGCAGGAGAACAAGCGCCAGAAAGAAAAAAAAAGTGAGACGAAACGTCACTTACACAAATTTCCCGCACAAGTCCCAAAGTGTTCGTACTGCTATCGATTATTTTCGGAGCGCCGCTTTTAGTGGGCGTCGATTGGCTAAATCTGTGGGAAGCTTGCGGCCGAAGACTCCTTCTGTCAGCGTTATTTTTATGAACGTCACGTAGCTGCAGAGAGCACTGACAGGTTTGGCACTGCGAGTCTGAGATTTGCCACACACAAAGAAGGCGGGAAAGGGACTCCGCCTTGTCCACGATGTAATATGGCAAGAACAAAACGGACAGACAGACAGACAGACAGACAGACAGACAGACAGACAGACAGACAGACAGACAGACAGACAGACAGACAGACAGACAGACAGTGGACGGATGGAAGGACGGATGGAAGGACGGACACATGAACGGATGCCCGGCAGACAGACCGCACGGAGAGACGGATAAATGAGCGGATGGACGAACGCACGGAAGGATGCATGGACATACAGAACGCATGGACGACGCATGCACGGACGCACGGGCGGATTCACGGACGAACGGACACATCGCTCCACTCATCCTCATTTTCTCCTTGTATAAGCAGTGATTTTTTCTTTCTTTTTTGTCGAGTGTGGCAGGCTTAGAAACTTCATATTTCAGAATTTTTTTTTGAAACTCTTGCATGAAACTTCGTATCTTTCGTACTCAAATAAAAAAACACGAAAAAGCTATCCTTGCTCACTAATCGCAAACAAGGCATCTTTTTTTTTTAGATGCGGAGCATCTAATACTCGAGGCTTGTAGTGCGGCGCCGTCCGCAAGCTTCCTCCTCCTTCTTCCACCATCTGTGCACCCCTTCCTCCTCTACACACCGCGTGCGCTTCTCCTCTTCACGAACATTCGCTAGCTGTATAATGTAGCGCGCATGCGCCGTCACGCTTCGAGAACATCGGCAGCTGACGCGCGCGCATGCGCCGTCGCGCTTCGAGAACATCGGCAGCTGACGCGCGCGCATGCGCCGTTGCGCTTCTCCCCCTTCTCGAACATTCGACAGCTGACGCGCGCATGCACCGTCACCCACCATCTGTGCCGCGCGCGCTTCTCCCCTTCGAGAACATTCTACAATTCTCCTGATTCTCCAGTGGACGCGCATGCGCCGCGCCGTCGCGCTTTGAGAACATTCAACAGCTGACAGTGCATGCGCCGTCGCGCTGTATATATACTCAAGGTCGGCGCTCGCTCACTCAGTTGCCGCTCGTCGGTTGGTTTGTACGGCGCGTCGATGTCCAAGGTCGCGGTGAAATGAATTCCAACGAATCCACAAACACAATGATCGACGTCCCTTCGACCAGCGCCGCCCTTTCGCATACGTGTGTACGTGTTCACTCATTTAACACCCCCTCCTACAACCACGTTAACCAATTTAGCCATCGACCCAAGTAAGTCGCAATTTAACACCCCATTTCACAACAACGTTAACCAATTTAGCCATCGACCCAAGTAAGTCGCACTTTAACACCCCGTTAACCAATTATATGCTCCGCATCCTCCTCAGTGTTCCCCCGAGGGAAGCTGCGGGCAATTTTTTTCCTTTTAGCCGCCCATTGGGTCTACCTGTGGTGGGGGCTATATGGAACATAAATTGCGCGCAAATGTTCGTAATATACTGCCTCTAGCTTAAAGGCAGCACCCGCAACTGCGCACGACAGCTGCGCAAGTTTGGCCAAATGTAGTGGCCGATACACTCAAAGCAATAGGTAGAGAAAACAGTGTACTCAAAAGAAAGACGCGCCACGGCGTTAACATCGGAGGAAAACTGACCCACTTTCTATTTTTTGCGTCAGAAGATTCGTGGGCCAACGAACGCCGCAGTAAAGCTAATAACCTGTGACTGTGTCACACCCCCAAGTTATTAGTAGGTGCTGCCAGCTTACATGATCATGCGTATGACACCAACAGGCAGAAAAATAATGTTGCACACTCGCCGTCCTGGCTTCCATGTTTAAAGGATCCATGTTTAAACGCCCATATATACCCTATGAAAGTACAAGTAGGGATGACCGCTGCTTTAGATCAGTTCCTAGAGCATCGCACGCGTTATTCGAAGTTCCCGAGTTCGGTCCCTGCCTGCGGCAAGTTCTCTCTTCGTTCACTTTTCTTTCTTCACATTTACATTACAATTACTTCTCACAACATCCTCTGTACTTTGCTAGGCATCAATGTCCGTGAGTTCTCATTAATATAAAGGCACCTCAAAGAAAATAGAATGAATGGCAAGGCGCTAATGCTTACTCTCGATATCATATCTGGCGTCGTTTTCTGTGCTGCTTAGCGCCTTTAATTTCCGTGATCGAGTCTTTTTTTTTCTTTTTTTATTTAAGTAAAGCTTTGTATAGGTCACAGATTCTGGTGGCATCGTGGATGAAAAACCAGGAAACATCCAGGGCACAGACGCACGAGGTCTCGAACTGTGCACTTATCGCACCCGCATTTGAATGCACCGCTTTCCAGTAACTAATACACTTCCGATAGCTGGCTTGTCGGCAATCAGTTGTTTCTGATACGCCAATTTCAAAATTTCATCGAGGTTACTTATCATTTCACGTTTTCACGCGTAGTTCTTGCTTGGATGTCAGCGCGTGACCACCGTTGCTGCCGTTGCTGCGCTGCTAAGGGCATCAATGAAGGACCACTGACTTCCACATTGAGGAAGGAAACAGCTGCACTGAAAAATAAGAAAAAAAGTAAGAGAGAGAGATAAATAACAGAGAAAAAAGAAAAGATGAGAGAGAGAGAAATTTCCATTTATTTGTTTATAAATACTGCAATCCCTACTAGGGATTTTCCCAGAGTGGGTTACATGAATTACATAAATGCTCAATGTGCAGACGAACAAATTTTTAAAACAGGAAGATAAAAACACACAGAAACAAAAGTACGCACAAAGCAACTCAATATGTACAAAAATTCGAACGTTTATGGCGACAGAGCTTAATTGGCATGCTATTTTAAACACTGTTATTGAGGCTAGAAAAAAACAATGTTAAGGAAGGCTGTAAAACTTAGGTGGTGGTTAGTTTGTTCCAGTCGTTTATAGTTCGTGGAAAGAATGAATGTTTAAAGCAGTTGTTACGGGTCGTATAGGGTGTCATTGTGTGCTCATGCCTTTGTCGAGTTGCATATCCGGACAAAAATGAGAGCACTTCAGAAATGTCTGTCTTGTAATGTCCCTTTACTAGTTGATATAGAAATTTTAGTCTAGATTAGCGGTTTCTTTCTGTTGGTGTTGGTAAATTAGCTCGAGTTGAAAGTTCCGTAATGGAAGTGCGCCCGAAGCTGTTATAAATAAAGCGAATGGCATTTTTTTTGTACTCTTTCTAGCTTAGTGATATTAGTTTTGTTAAAAGGGTCCCATATAATGGAAGCATAATCCAGAGTCGGTATAACTATTGTTTTATAAGCCAGAAGGCGGACGGAGGGAGTTGAGAGTTTCAATGCTCTTCTGAGGAAGAACAGTTTACGCATTGCAGTGTTAGTTACTGTATTAATGTGTTTCGTCCAATTCAGGTCATCTGTGATCCATAAGCCAAGATACTTGTAATGTATCTTGGCTTACGGATCACAGATGACCGCTCTATGGCTCTATGAAACTCTATGGCAGAAAGAAAGGAAGCGAGAAATAAAGAGGCAGATAAAAACATATACGAAAAGATAGAAAGAGAAAATAAAGAAACAGATAAACAATGGAAGAGAGATAGAAAAAGAGGAAAGAAATAAAGGAAGAGAGAGAAAGAAAGAGAGAGAAAGTAAGGAAGAGAGATAGATAAAGAAAGAAAGAGAAATAAAGAAATGAGAGAAGTAAAATGGAAAGAAGGAAGAAAAGAAACAGTACATCAATCGGGCACGCAGGCGCAAAGCTTCACCTGCCCCCATTTTTCCGAAAGCCAAGGGCCGCTGAAATTCTGGATTTTTTTCTCAATGTTTTTTTTTTTCGAAACGTTTGTCCGCTATCGCCTTTTCATTTATCTTGTGACGTCGAGACCTCAGACGCGCCGGGTTCGTGCTACTGCAGCAGATAAAAGACTGTATGTTTCGAATTTATCGAGCGAGAATAAATAGCAGCCTTTCGAACGGCCAAGTCGCTGACCAGCGTCCGTGTCGAAGCGTACGCAAGCTCCAAAGAGCGGGCGCACATTCGAGCCTTTCCGCGCAGTACAAACAAATGCCCACACGCCAGCAGCCCTAAGAACTGCGTGGCTAAGGACGCCGAGCTAACATCCGCCGGAAACAAGGAACCGATTGAAGTTCCATGCAACGTCAGCCACGGTGCACGCTGTTTGTTATCCCATTCCCCTCTTTCCTAGGGAAAAAGAAATGACAAGAAAAAATTCATAGTGCTTGTCGAAGGTCTGAGAGAAGTGAAGCATTCTTTCTTTATGACTACCGATCTTTTTTGCCCACCACGATGGTCTGGTGGCTATGGTACTCAAATGCTGACCTGCAGGTTGCGGCATTGAATCCCGGCCGTGGGGGCTGCATTTCTGATAGAGGCGAAATTACTATAGGCACATGTAGTACTTAGATTTAGGCACACGTTAAGGAACACCCGGTGGTCAAACTTTCCGGAGCTCTCCACGTTTCTCATAATCATGTCGTAGGCAGGGGGACGTTCTACCGCAATAATTGTTATTATTATCTATTTTTACACGCAAACGTGTTCCCCATGTGATATTCCTCGATGTCTCATCAAACACTAAAAGTGCCCAAAAAGATGGCCAATCAACAAGAGCGGTGCGAGAAAATCATCATCGTGCAATGACGTCACCACATCGCGTCATCACGACGTAAGAGGTCACCGAACTTTATTACACCGAACTATCATTACACAGAACCATCATTACACCTAACCGTCACCGAACCATCATTACATCGCTATGAGGTCATATGACCCAGAGTCACGTGACGACTTGACTCCACATCGTCGCTTGGTAAAAGGTCAATCTCGGATGAAATGCTAAACGACGTGAGATGCAGACTGGTGCGCTCAATGCCTCCGATCCCGGAAGCAGTGCAAAAATGTGTCCCTTAAAGAATTAGAGGGGGGAGGGGGAGCTGGTAAATATTATTGACCAAGAGAAAAAAAAGGGTAATTTGGCCATTGAGTCCTTTTAGCCATAAAGTTTCCTAAAATTAACTATGTGGCACTCTGGCGCTGCGATCGTTCAGCGACCGTGGAAATAATGGGTAGTAGACGAATTTGCCTAGTCCTCGTACTTCCGAGCCTCGAAGGCACTTCTGGGTTTGTATTATGCTGTGTTACAGTTTTGTTTTGAATGAAAGAGCGGGCAGTTGTGAACATTTCATGAGCCGATTCGAAGTGGTAAGCCCTAAAGGTCAACGTAGTGAAGTGCAACTGCTGAACATTTGCAAATATTTGTTTCGTGAAAAAAAAAGGGGGAGCTCCAAGCCACGTGAAGCCAAATGGAGCCGAAAGTACGAAGATTAGACAAATCCGTCAAGTAACCATCATATGCATGCTTCGCTGAAGCGCCACGTGTTGCAACTCTCGTAGACACTAGCGACAGAGTTCTCTCTAGTGTATTTATAGGAAACTCTATGGCCTTAGCATCGGATAAGAAACTGTAAGACGCTTTCGTTATTGCAATATCAGTACCGAAAGAATAAAGGAGGCACAAAGTTCCAGTAACAATTTCGTGTGTTTTCATGGGCTACGACATTATCGTTAGGCGCGATGTAGTAAATGGATCCGGATAAATATTGGCCACCCGAATCTCCTTAATGGGCATCTGCGCACACGGCATTTCACCTCCATCAAAATGTGGCCGTCATGGCCAGTAAATGAACTTGTATCCTCAAACTTGACAGCGCAACACATTGCCCAATAAACTGCCTTGTCGGATGGAAGTCCTGTATGTCTGCATCTCCGATTTCAAACAGGCAGCAGCCGAACGCTAGATAACATATACATTTTTACTTTTACAATAAACATACATTTTACATTTACAATAAACTTACAATAAATCTACAATACAATACATTTTACAATAAACTACCTTGTCGGATTGAAATCCCGTATGTCTGCATCTCAGATTTCAAACAGGCAGCAACCGAACGCTAGATAACATACACAATTTTTACACACTTGAATAACATACACGTACATGTTACGATTCGCATTGTTATTTTATCATAACTGTTTTTATTGTCTCGCCACGGTAACTGCTTAGCCAGAGAAATGGTGGCTGCATCTTTCGCACGCGCCATTATCTACATGGATGCTCGAACGCGACCTTGAAGAGAGCACTCGAGAGTCTCATTGGGTGCCAGCTGCGCCACCGAATTGCAGCAAAGTGATTTCCACGTGCAGGCTTTCCATCTTTCCTATCTTTTCTATCCCCTCGATTTGTCGTCGCTCTCTCTGGCTTTCCTCATCTCTCTATCTCGCTCTCTACACCTTTATTCTTATCCTTTTAATCCTTCCTCACCCCCATCCCTTGTGAGCTACTGCTGAGGTGTCGCACCCTGATGCAGACAGTTGCGGGGCTCACTTTTCTTTTCTTTTCCTTCTTCTAAACATAAACACTCCCCCTCCCCCCCCCCCCCCCGAATGGTCATGGCCCAACCGGTTCTCGAATCAAATCTCGGCAGCGTCCAGACTAACAAGACCACTGGCAGCATCCACTCCAGGCCGGCAGCGCTGATTGCGGGTGTCGCGAGCGCAGAAGCGTTCCAGGAACTGTAGGTGCGAGTGGTTGACAATTCCAGCGTCCCCCTCACCGCCCCAATCCCACCCCTCTAGACAGAGCAGAAGGAGGAGAAGAATGCTGGAAAAACACGAAATGGACAAGTGCTACTACAACATATTATAGCGCAGTGACTTTGAAAACTGGAAATTTGTGCGCCCTGTTCTCTCTTCTATTTGTTTTTTTCTCTTTCTTTTTCTCTTTTTTTCTCATTTCTCGCGCAAAATACTATAAATGTAAGAGCAAACGGCGGTTATCCTTATTCCTGATGAAGGCCAGACTCTCGGCAAGACTGTCGCAATAAACGCTTCCGTTGTTACTGTTCTCATAGAGGATCTGCTTGACTATGTATGTATGTATGTACGTATGTATGTATGTATGTATGTATGTATGTATGTATGTATGTATGTATGTATGTATGTATGTATGTATGTATGTACGTATGTATGTATGTATGTATGTACGTATGTATGTATGTATGTATGTATGTATGTATGTATGTATGTATGTATGTATGTATGTATGTATGTATGTATGTATGTATGTATGTATGTATGTATGTATGTATGTATGTATGTATGTATGTATGTATGTATGTATGTATGTATGTATGTATGTATGTATGTTGTGTTGTGTGTGTTGTGTGTGTGCGTGTGTGTATGACATGTGCGGATGCAGTCAATGAAACAAACAAAAAGTGAAGATAACATATTTCCTATCTTATGTCCTATATCATATACGGTAGCCGAGAAGAGGCAACTAAGGTTGTGTGCTGGGCTTGTCGGTGATTCATAGCATGCAAAGGTAGAGCGTGTCTGAGGCGGGACAAAGTGAAAGACACATTAACAATTAAAAGAACAATTGTGACTGTTAGGTAAGTTATAGTGCCTTCGATGCCTCTAGAAACGTGTGTACGTGTGTTTATGTGTCATTCGGTTTATCCTGTCTTCGGTGTGCTTTATGTTTGGACGAAAGGAAATCCGCACTATAAGCGAAAATATGGGACGACGCGTTGGTGTATCCTGCCTCTCTTTTGGGGTGAAGTTTGTTGCACTGACTGACCCGTGTAGGTGGTTATGGTGGTGTTCCGTAAGATCCTCTTCACCCACAGCTGGCACAGCACAAAGAAAACAATCGGCATATCTTAGTAATTCCGGAGGTCGAGGTCATGAGAAGTGGTACTCGAGTAGGGGCTTCTACCACATTTTTTTTATTGACTTGAGTCAAGCATTGCCTGTCGAACCAACTTTGTGCGTTTGTGTAGTTATGAATATGTCGTAGGCAGTCCCGTAGAAAGGAAGCTTTATCCGGAAGCTTCAGTAGAAAGAAAGCTTTATTTCGGCACACATGCTGAAAGCCTTCACTTTTGAAGAAGGCACATATTTTCAGGAAAGCACACATATGAAGAAGCAACAGCATGGGAGATAGGGTGGACGCTCCTGCCTAGGGGATTAACCATGGGTTTATTCGGTACAGGTACGTCGACTGCATTTACGCCAGAAGGTTTCCTATCATCTTATGTAATCACGGTACAAAGGACAGGTGTCAATCTTATCGAAGTGAACGGCACGGTACGGTGCGATGATTTTCATATCGTAAGAAGCAATTTTCAGATTCCGGAGTGAGAATTCAAGACGGAGCAGTGGGACACCTTGCTCGGCAATGAGGAAAAAGATTGATTTGTGGGGTTCAACGTCCCAAAACCACCATTAGATTATGAGAGACGCCGTAGTGGAGGACTGCGGAAATTTTGACCACCTGGGGTACTTTAACGTACACCCAAATCTGAGTACACGGGCCTACAACATTTCCGCCTCCATCGGAAATGCAGCCGCCACAGCCGGGATTTGATCCCGCGACCTGCGGGTCAGCAGCCGAGTACCTTAGCCACTAGACCACCATGGCGGGGCAGTGAGGAAAAATAGGCGCAAGTGGTGCTCCTGGGCCAGGCATGGCGGGCTGCTAAGGTGGGTGGAGTAATGAACTAGAAGCTTCACCCACCAGCTTCTGACCCTTCTTTCTTTACTTCCCACATTAAGGAACATTTTTTTTTCATTCCATTCCATTCCACCATATTCCTCCAGATTGTACAATGGACTACCATAGCTTGGATAGTGACAAGAATTTATACGTAATGTTCTTCTGTGAGAGCGTGGACTCAGCTACGATTAATGTCACCGTTCTAAAAGAGAGGGCGTTCAAACTCTGACACTTGAATTAAGTCAAGACACCACAGATGCTGAACTAACAAATTCTGCGAAAGCATACAAGGGCGTAAAAGAAAGAAAACTAGAAAACGGGCCTGCGCATGCTCGTGATTCTGGCGAACTCTGGCACGCGTGCTGGTGCCGGAACCTATCAATCCGGCCGGCATTCGATGGTTGACTGACGCACGCGCAACTTGCACAAAGAGGAAATCAAATATCTTAACTGTTAACTGTCACGTAGAACCACGCACCTGCCGTATTAATGTGCTTGACTATTGCATGGGCATCTGCAGATAAGTTTTCGCGCCTTCCTTCTTTTCCGTCGTTGTGCGCCTTTGCAGTTGTTAGGCGGCGTCTGTGGTGTCTCGACTTCATTCATGTGTCAGAGTTTGCGCGTCCTCTATTTTAGAACGGTGACCTTATTCGTAGCTGATTCCACGCTCTCATAGAAGAAGCTTTCGACTAGCTGGTCATCACGGCTGGATGTAGGCCACGGCGATCAGATCGAATGCATTCGAGAATAGCACTTGGACGCTGTAGCACTCACTCAGCACGCAAGCGAAGTCGCTTAAAACGCCGCCAGTTGCGTCGAGTTGATGCGTTTGTGCAAACACTGCTCCGCAGACCATGTTTGTGCCCGCCTTCATTCTATTTCTATCTCTCTCTAAGGCTCCACTCTTTTCGACGGCCTATAGAACGAGGTTCTAACTCTCGTCGCGCCCAGGAAAATCTTCTCGACTGGCCTCGGCCCGCGCGAAACGAATTTCCATCGAACCTGCCAGCACCTCCAACATCGTCACCGAAACGACCAACCACACCTGAGAGCTACGCCGTGGCTCCGGCAGCCCCGGAGCGTTGAGCTTGAAATCAGTGTGGTTCTCGGCGGGGGGGGGGGGGGGGGGCGAAAAAAGGAAAAGCACTTTGGGACGTGTTCGCCCGAGAGAATCGTGCAGCCCGCACCACGTCTTCGCGCTCTCATCAGCGAAAGCAATTCAATCGGCGCAAATGGCTCGTCTACTACCCACCGCTCCTCTAGTTTTGTCGACTTCGCCGCACGCCATTCGCGTCGTTTTCAACAGCACCCTCGCTTCCACCTTTTCTCTCTCTTCTTCTTTGCTTTTTTTTCTTTTCCGAGAGCGTCCTTATTTACCTGGCTTCTCGTTCGGCAACGGCACAGGTGTGGACGAACCTCAGCTCTCCTGTCTTCAAATTATTCTCGGCGTTCGTCCTTTTCCTCCTCTGTTCTTTTTTTTTATCTTTTCCTAAACCATCACTCGCAAAGAGAGGTGCATTTTTGTTTTTTGTTTTCGAGTCAGCCTATTATATTGATTGATCCTTTGTTTTTCTCTCTCTCTTTCCTTTTGTTCGCTAAGGTCGTCAACAACAAAAGCAAGTCAGTTGAGCCTCTACCTCCATTTCGTACTGTGGGTGCGCAAAGTGAAAGGCTGGTGCCTCGGTTTTGTTTCGATTTGCATCTGTAACGAAGGTATAACAGCACTGCTTATTTTTTTGCGTGTGTGGGTGTGTTTTTGTGTGTGTGAGGATTCGCGAAAGAAAGATTGCGACGTTTGAATGAAATTGTGTGCCGCCACAGCGGTGACGGCTCTTTTTGTTTCGTGTAGCAACGCGAAAACTTACATAACAACACGAAAAAAAACGTCAAAACGCTAAGAAGTTGACCTTTGAAGCTCATTAAATGAAGCGCGAGGTCCTCAAGACAGTGCGCGGTGGTCTGTATATGTGCCTACAGATGTAAAGGCACGCGAAGAGAGGTCGCGAGTGTAACGCAATGCATTCATGAAGCCACACCTAATGTGCCAGCAGTACAAAAGCGTAGTCACAAGGCGCAAATGCAGCTTGCCCGAAAAACAGATTCGCTAAAGAAACTGACATGTCACGGGCGTTGTTTATTACGCGTTGTTCTCATTAGTTCTTTATATATATATATATATATATATATATATATATATATATATATATATATATATATATATATATATATATTGAAAGATTGCTTGTGCTAAAAATGATACATGCGAAGTATTCAGTCCTGTACGCCACCTTCTTTGTCAAGCATACAATAATTAATTATTTATTTAATTGATTGATTGATTGATTGATTGATTGATTGATTGATTGATTGATTGATTGATTGATTGATTGATTCATTGATTGATTGAGGCGTCCTTTTCGAAGCGTAAGTCTGACTACCAGCTCCTGAGCGCACGCCTGCACCGGTGTAGAGTAAACTTATAACCTCGAATAAGTGGCGCACACTCTTGCTAGCATTTAAATGAAACGTTTTTTCCTGCTCTTGTTCCTATGTTGGTTGATTGATTGATATGTGGGGTTTGACGTCCTAAAACCACCATCCAATTATGAGATACCCCGTAGTGAAGGGCTCGGGAAATTTCTACCACCGGGGGTTCTTTAACGTGCACCCAAATCTGAGCACACGGGCCTACAGCATTTTCACCTCCATCTAAAATGCAGCAGCCGCTGCCGGGATTCGATCTCACGACCTGAAGGTCAGCGTCCGAATACCTTAGCCACTAGACCACCACGGCCGGGGCTCTTCCAATGTTCCAGTACTGCTTTCTAAGCAATCAGTTCAGGGAGTACAAATGCCTTCGTGTCTGCCACTGGCGTAGCCGGGAAGGCGGGAGAGGGACTCCAAATAACTTCCTTTCCTAACTTCTCACTTTGCATATTTTATTTACACAAACACAAGCACGAACATGTCGTAAGGGTGGTTGAACGCGCAACCCCCGAAAAAAATTCTGCTTATGCGCCTGGTATTTCTTTTGTCACAGCCCCCTCCTCTGTCATATAGATGTTCCTTTTGACGTCAAAACTAATACATCACCATCGTTATCACGTTACAGAAAGCTAGCAGGAACAAGCGATGAGGCGTTGCGCATGTCATCTATTCGCAATGTTAATTCAAACTATCATAGCGTTTATTTATTTATTTATTTATTTATTTATTTATTTATTTATTTATTTATTTATTTATTTATTTATTTATTACCCTCAGGGATTACAAGAAGTGTTACAAAGGGAAGGGGCTACATCAATAGTGGGTTATAAGGTACGTAAAAAACGGAGAACTCAAAGAAATAAACCAACAACAAAAAGGCATGAGCCAAGACACGCATGTTACGCTACAATAACAAGTATAAGGTGAATGTGATCAGAAACTGAAAAACACACTGATAACAGCAATACCAAGTATAACGTGAAAACAACTAAAAACCACACTGCTAAGACGCAATACGAATATAAAGTGAACATAGGCAAGAACTCAAAAGTAGATCGCAGTGGAAAAATCCAGCGTTGACTTTAGCACACGCATCTTCATATCACCAGCATAAAGGAAAAAAGATAAGCAGGTAGGGCGTAGGGGTGTACGTTCTCGATAAGGTTTGTATGTGCACCGTGAAAAAGATGAGTGTCTGCGATAGTCACCAATGGGGCAGGCAGGTTATTCCAATCAGCGCACGTCTTCGAAAGAAATGAGTTACTGTATGTTGTGGTACGCTGAAATGAAATGCGAACTTTATGATGGTGGTCAACACGAGCAGAAGTATAAAAAGGGAATGCGATGAAACAGGATCGAAGCAGATGATTGAGATAATATATCTTATAAAAGAGGCATAGTCAAGAAAGCTTTTCGCGAGAGGCAAGAGAGGGAATGTTCAGTGTGGCCCTCATGTTAGTAACGCTTGCTGTGTGGCGGTAGTCGGAAATAATGAAGCAAACTGAGCGGTTTTGAACACTTCCTAAACTATTTATCAGCGTCACAAAACCGGGGTCCCAAACAGAAGATGCGTATTCTGGGTTAGATCGAACGTAAGTGAAATAGAATTGTTTTTTTAGTCAAGGCAAAGCAAGGTGGAAGTTTCGTTTTATATATCCAAGCATAGGGTTCGATTTTGAAACTATGTACTCGATATGCTGTTTCCAGGAAAGATTATTAGAAATATGTATACAAAGGTACTTGTATGAAACTATGGAGTCAAGGGGAACATTGTTAAGGAAATAATTTGGACAGGACGATTGGTTGCACGAACTTCTCATTGATTTACATTTGGAAATGTTCAGATTCATATGCCAGAGCGTACACCAAAAAGTGATATTATCGAGATCAGTCTGTAGTGCAGCAATATATGAGTTAGTAGTTTGCTTGCGATACACAACACAATCATCTGTGAAAAGACAGATAAAACTGGATATATTACTAGGAAGGTCATTGATGTAAATTAGGTAGAGCAATGGTGCTATAACAGAACCTTGAGGCACACCAAAACTGACGGGAGCTGAAGGCGAGTTTGTTTCATTAGCGAGCACATACTGAGTTCGGTTAGTATTAAATGCAATAATCCACCTCAACACTTGAGTATCGATGTTTAGCCGACTAAGCTTTGGTATTAAAAGTTGATGGTTAACCGTGTCGAAAGCTTTCGCAAAGTCTAAAAACACACAATCGGTTTCGAATCCGGAGTCGAGAAATGAGTGCAAATCGTTAGTGAAGGTCAGAAGCTGCGTTTCACACGAATAATGTTTTCGAAATCCATGCTGAGATAGATGGAAAAAATTATTCGATTCAAGAAAGTGAACCAGGTGCGTAAAAATGATATGTTCATGAATTTTGCATGGCACAGATGTGAGTGAGATTGGCCGGTAGTTACACGGGTTTTGCGTGTCTCCTTATTTGTGAAGCGGAACTACTTTGCCTGTTTTCCAATCAGTAGGTAAGCATCCATCATTAAGAGAGTTGTTGAAGATGCACTGCAGTATAATTGAACTGCATTCTAAAGTACTTTCAAGAAATTTTGAATTGATTCCATCAGTGCCACAGGAAGACGACCGCTTAAGTCCCTTAATAATACTTCCAATCCCAGCATAGTCAACAACAACAAAATCCGTGGGAAGAAAATTGGGTTGGGGAGGGAAAGGTTCACTAGAAATTAGTGAATTGTTGAATGAGCGGGTAAAAGTTTCGTTAAGTAGTTATGCGCAGTGGTGATTAGGAACTTGCTCACCGGAGCTGTTATTAAGGATTATAATGGTATTGTTTTTACTCTTTACAATGTTCCAAAAGCGCTTAGGATTGGTTTAAAGGATTGAAAGAAGTGTCTGATCAAAAAAGACAAATTCGGCATTATTGAGGGCGTTAGAATAAACTTTAGCTTCGCGCTTGTACGCTGCCCATCGAGTGGCACTTGGGCATTTTTTTCGCTGCGTGAAAAAACCGCCGTTTTTTATTAGATAAGCACTTGAGAAACTTGTTATACCAAGGAGAGTTAGAGGATTGCAGTACTCATCGTAGTGGTATGTATTTGTTTATCAGATACATGACTTTAGTTTTGAAAGAGGCCCAAATTTCTTCAATCGGTAGCTCATTGCAGGTTAGCAGGAAAGTGTCTAAAAAAGACGAAAGGTCACCGTTTATAGCATCAAAATCACCCTTATCGTAATCCCTGATATACTTAGCGCGATTGCTAGCGCGGGTGGAAGGAACAGATATGGTGATTTGCAATGCATCATGATCACTGAGGCCAGGAATGTGCGTTACTGGTGACGCAATATCGGGTGATGACGTGACGATTAGATCAAGCAAAAAAGACGGTGATGCTGTTAGACGTGTGGGATGCAGAACGATCTGACACAGCGTGAAATCTGAGCAAACATTAAGAAAAGAAGCAGCGTCACTTGACGCGGGCTTAGAAACAAAAGTTATCCCAGGTCAAAGAAGAAATATTGAAATCCCCGAGGAAAAAAATGGGTACACCGGGGAATTGTACTGAAATTTGATTGAGACAGTCATGAATGTTTTTCCAAAAATTATCGCAGGACCCAGGCGGGCGATAACACGCACCGAAAATTAGTTTTTCGAGGGAAATTTTTATACAGCACCATATAATTTCTAAATTGCAAGTAAGCGACCGTGAAAAACAGTCAAATGTATCGTTAACCGCAATTAGTGCACCTACACCAATTCTTTGTTTGCGGTCGCTGTGAAAGACAATGAATTTTTTGTTGCAATGAAAGAATTCAGACGTAGTTATTTTCTCGGAGAGCCAGGTCTCAGTAAGTACAATAATTTCAGCGTCGCAATCATTAATTAGGGCATTTAGGCTGTCTCTTTTTGGATAAAGGCTACGTATGTTAGTGAAAAGTACGGGTACTTCTAACGTTACGTCGCCACCCCTCGAGCATCTCTAATTCGTCGCCAAGAAAACACGGCCAGAGCGAGTTGCTCCTGGGAACGAAGTATCTAGGTTTCGGAAGTCCCCCTCAGTACTCGTCGGCTGAATTGCGTTGTTCACACTACAGTTCACCCTACAGCGTTGTTCACACGACAGTTCTGATCTCTTTTTTTTTACTCGACGTCTGTGTGAATTCGATTAGCTTTAAGCTATGATTCGGACCTGTTACTAAAGCGGCGGTTTAAAAACGTCGTTGTTTTGACCATTCGCGAATATTGGTCAACCACTGAGCCGCTGTAGCGGACTTGTAGTAAGACTTGATGAACTCCGGGATGAACTATGCAGACAGGAGAGGGAGAGAGGGGGTGGCATCCATGTGATAAACGCAAATATGGGATGATGAACCAACAATAGATGTGCGCCTTCATAAAGCAAACAACATAAATGCAGAAGTAATGAATCTAAAAGCAAAAAAAGTGATTCGCCTGGGGAATGACAAGCTCGGTAGGTCCACACTTCGAGCACATTTCGAGAATGGATGGAAGGAGAAGAACGATGCAGTGCGTGAATGCAGCGAAATGCGCGGGAAAACACGCGACGAAATGCAACGTGCGCAGCGAACGACAATGAGAGTCGGCACAGCCAACAAACGAACCAACTGACCGGGTTAAAGCGAGCGGCTCGGCTCCAGAAGGAAAGAGTCCCTTCCTCCCCCCCGCCAGCGACTCGAGAAAAGAAAGCGAAGGTCAACAACGGAAACGTAGCGGGTACAAAGAAGAAAAGAAGTCGTGAGGGCGCAAGCACTTCAAAACACCAAGCGAAACGCAAAAGAAAGGAACAACGAGGCGAAACGAGTAGCAGAAAAAAAGGTCCGCACAGTCGCCGCTGGCTGAGACTCCGCAGCGGGAGACCCCAGGCGGTCGCCATGACAACCCGCGATGGCGTCAACAAGGTATCCAGCCAACCAGCGCGGCGTGTGTCGATGCCGACGCTCCTGCACGGCTGACTTTGTGTAGCTTGCTTAGCATCCGGTCCTAACGCCCCTGCCTAAAAGACGTAATACCGTAATTTTCCTGATCCTCTATTTGCTTCGAGCGATTCCGCAGGCCTAGCCCTGTGAGGTGGCACTTCTCGTCCAGATTGGTATTTATATGCAGCGCGCTGTTCGTTCAACTTTGCTCTTTTTTCAATCTTCTTAAGGGCGCCCGAAAGATGCGTGCATAGCAAAACTTCGTCGGCTGTACGCTTCGAACTTGCGCGGGTGACCTCAGCGCAGCTCTCATCAAAATGACAACTACGTTTGGCACAGCACATGAGCGCGCTTTATGCACGATGCTTTTGGAAATACTTCACGCACGGCTAAAAAAAAAAAAGTCTATGAGGTTCCTTCCCTCCCCCCCCCCCAATTCTGAAAGGATTTCGGTTGCATGTCAAGCGAATCGTTTACACCAGATCCATCCTTCCTGTCTACGCATGAAGGGTTCTCTTTTTCCACAACGAAGTCAGTTGCTGTAAGTTGTGCTTCGCTGCAGAACGTTATCATCTGCGGAGAAGAGCACTTCGTCGAACGGAGGATGCTTGCTTCAATCACTTGCAAATTTTCCGCAAACGGGAAGTAAAGGCAACGTTTTATCGACGACCTAGCGAACACTTGCTGTGCGTAACTCATACCATACTGGGCGTATTTTTGTGCGTGCCGACGTCATCAATGGCATCCTTTTTTAGAACATTCCTTGTTTCATAAGCAAATAAAAGATTATTTGAACGACATTTTGCTCCCTTTATTTCTCGAAGTCGCTGAATAGTTGCATCCGATGACATACCAAAGAAAGCATCCATTTTTTTATTATTCAGGAGTCAATTTTTCGCGATAGACTGTGCATGTTTTCCAACCTTAAGAATCAAATGCAAGAACTGAGAACCAAGGCAAATATTTGTGCTTTGCGTTATTAGAACGTGAAAAAAATTAACTTTTGTTTGTGAACTCATATCCCTCGTGAGAAATCGTTACCCTTTAGGTTTCATTTATCGTTAACTTTTCTCATTTTCTTAACGCCAGAAAGCACTACAAGAGTCAATGCACTGAATCTTAAAATACAAAATCACACTTTGGAACCATTATTCATCAAACAAGACCATGGTAAAATGACTCGTGTTGAAGTAAGACAGTGAACAAAAACACAATCATGGCGAAGTTTACAAACAAACACTCAGCACGCAAACGTTTTTTTGTTTGTTTGTTTTTTGCGAATAGGCGAAACACGCAAGTCCCAGCTTATCTACATTGCTCTCGTACAGAATGAGTCAACCAACTTACAAAAATTGCGAAGACGGAAACGGAGAATGAAACTTCCAGGAAGGCGTATTCAGGAAGGCGAATTTTTTGCTGCTGCGTGTGTATTTCGTTCACACCGCCGGTAATTACACGAGTAATTTGGTAATTTGGTAACACGATAATTTGGTAATTATACAAGTAATTACCAAATCGTCCAAAGCTTGCATCTGCTGAAATGGTAATATAAGTCACCGCTAAGGGTGAATGTCGGTAGCTGAGGACTGAGCCAAGAGATTAGAATTCAAATTCATTATATTAGTAACAATCAGCGCTTTTTGTCCCAATAACATGATATTATTATGAGGGACGCCGTACTAGAGGGCTCAGCAAATTTCGACCACTTGGGGTTCTTTAACGTTAACATAAATATATAGAGCCATGAAAACCATTGCAGTATAGATACAACGCACCAGGGGAAATTTCCAAATGGCTTACGTCACGTCGCGGTAAAGTTGAATATTTTGCTTTGTTAATGCATTTAATATGCGATTAACCATTGTCAGCAATATGTCCCAGAAGTTAACTCAGAGGAACTCTTCTGTAATTAGGAACGTACATTGCAAAACAATAAAGTAATTGTTTAATAAACCCCTTCGGCCCCCTCTGTTTTGCCTCGCTACACTGCTGGGCCACTTGCTCGAAGGTCATTGGTTCGATTCCAGTGGAGGCCGCGTGCCAGGGACCTTGTACTGTGTGGTGTAAGTGCACGTTTTCGAACATCGGATGGTCAAAATTTTCAAAGCCCTCTACTACAGCGTGCACCGTAATCATATAGTAATTTCGGGATATAGAACCCAAATATTAGCCTTAATGTCTCGTTATATTAAAGGGGATGAAAGGGAGCCTGCAACACATTTTCAAATAGCCATCTAATAGATTCACTAAAGGAGCAACGCATTTCCAAATGGCCATGGAACGGATTCACTAAAGGAGCTTATGGCCTCGCATATTCACTGCCACAAGATTGTTAGAATCTCTTCAGCACGAGTGGAGTTAGAAGATTTGTCGCACGCTCCAATCACATTCCCTCTTTCCTCGTTCCGATGACAGCGCTGGAAGCTAAGCAGGGAGGAATGTCAGGGAGAAAGAAAATACGTCACGCGTGGCTCGTGATTTTGAGCCACTTTCATCTTTTTTTTTTTCTCCGAATGCGTGGCTTTTCAATGCGGTCACGCACGCACGCTCTGACAAGTCGCGGCCTCCCGCGGCGGTTCCGGTAACGACCAAGCGCACTGCGCTCAAACCAGCCAATGACCGATACAGTGGCTGTGACGAAAGATTTTCGAGCTTGCTCCGTCATTTGTCGAGAGAAGAGAAAGCAATGTTTAGCTGACTTTGAGAATTTGTAGTAAATTTCAGACCTCGTGCTGCGCTATAATAATTCGCCTGCTTGTTCTCGGGAGCTTCGACTACAGATCGTCGGCGTCTTCTGATCTCGCTCAATAAGTGATGCAGGGCCCCGTAAAGCGTATTAGCGAAGTTGAAAGATTACTTGAATGTCACTCACCTTATTATTCGAAAGAAGTTATTCTACTCAGGTGTGAAGCGACTGCAATACTGCGTGTACCTTGCAGCATGCAACGTTTAGTTTCACAGCACGTGTATTAGTTCTGCAGAGAAGAAATGCATTGTCATTTTCTCTTGATTCTTTCCCATTCTTTTTCTCTGGTGAAAGACAATAAATGTGGAGCAGTATTAATCGAGCAACACATGGTTACACACGAAATCAAATAAATAGATGCTGTAAGTTTCTTCCTACATTTTTCATTCTGACATTTCTCCTCTGGGTTTAAAGGCATTGCAGCAAGATTGGTCGGAAGCTTTGAGAGGAGAACACAGCTTCATTCGAGCAACACGAAAGAGTCTATCAAGGAAGGAAGCAATTTTCCGCGTCCTACCTGACCGTATCGCGCAACCTATGCTACAACCTGCGTAGTCACCACGTACCTGCTGCATCTAACACATAATGAATGTGTGTCTCTCACTGTATATTTCTCAAGCCTGACCAACTCGGAGCTGCCAGAGCAGCGTCGGTGAACGTTGCGCGGGCCGTTGGCAATGGGGCTCAGAGATAACAGACCTTGCTATCTATCTATCTATCTATCTATCTATCTATCTATCTATCTATCTATCTATCTATCTATCTATCTATAGATAGATAGATAGATAGATAGATAGATAGATAGATAGATAGATAGATAGATAGATAGATAGATAGATAGATAGATAGATAGATAGATAGATAGATAGATAGATAGATAGATAGATAGATAGATAGAATAGATAGATAGATAGATAGATAGATAGATAGCTAGATAGATAGATAGATAGATAGATGATAGATAGATAGATAGATAGATAGATAGATAGATAGATCGATAGATAGATAGATAGATAGATAGATAGGATAGATAGATAGGATAGATAGATAGATATGATAGATAGATAGATAGATAGATATAGATAGATAGGTCTGTTATCTCTGAGCCCCATTGCCAACGGCCCGCGCAACGTTCACCGACGCTGCTCTGGCAACTCCGAGTTGGTCAGGCTTGAGAAATATACAGTGAGAGACACACGTTCATTATGTGTTAGATGCAGCAGGTACGTGGTGACTACGCAGGTTGTAGCATAGGTTGCGCGATACGGTCAGGCAAGGTCTGTTATCTATATATACACCGCAAACAAAAAAAGCCATGCACAGGCACACGGAACATCAAGCAAAACAGAAAATACGATCATAGTCGTAGGTCGTTCGACCACTTATTATATTTGTGCAAGTATCATGAGAACTTACATATGAAACGTATCACGTTTTATTTCTGAAGCAAAATAATTACGGAATACGAGAGGTACCCTAAAACTGGTTACGCCTATAAAACCTGCAACCATCTAGTAGTACAGTCCAGAAGCTAAGGGTGTCGGTGCATTCTTTAATCATTTTTTCTTAGTTCGTCTTGCTGTCTAGCTCGGAATCACCGCGGCAGTATGCAGCAACTTTTAACGTTACAACCACTAGTCGGTCTGGCTTCCATCTGCCTCACCACACCAAACTCTATCTCATGCTGGCCGGTTGGTCGCATCTTGAATATTTCTTCAGCTCTACCAGTGCCTTGTCTTCTGCGAGACCTTTCCGTCAGAAGCAATGGTGGTGTTTTTTTCAGCGCATAGAAAAAAAAATGAAGGCAGCGAAACAGAGATCGTAGGGCGGGGGCTTCTTCGCTGCAAACAGCCGCAGTGCGGGGGCAGGCGGTTTTTGCGCTTGCGTCCAAGCTGCCCACCGTGTCACGGTGGGTAAAAATATTCCGAGGACAATCGAAGCCTAAATGCGGCCACGTCAAATCGAACAACGCGGTCGTTTCGCTGGCTGCCGTGGCCTGAAGCCAGCTGATGGGCCGACAGTGTTCGGACCTATGGTTGGCCCTTATATTCATCGATACACAAAGGCTTTTGGTTATGCGCTGTCCGAGTAAAGTAATGCCATCTTCCAGGCGTAAATATGCACGCTGAGTATCTGATACTGATGGCTTAACTTTAGACGCATGTCATTTAGTGCTCTTGGTTTTGGTAAAAAAAAAACATCATATGGAAAGAACAAACGTCTACAGTCAATTTATTCATACACGCTCTCTCTCTCCCTCTCTCTCTCCTCTCCTCTCTCTCTCTCTCTCTCTCTCCCTCTCTCTCTCTTTTGTATTGGCGATGAAGGATTCACGGCCACTTGGCATTTGCTTAACAGTCATTGCTGACCTATATACGGCTCCATTGTCAAGTAGTGGCTATGGCGTCACGTCGTTTGGTCCATGGTAGAGGGTTCGACTACCGCACATGCCGGCCACTTTCTGATGTGGGTAAAACACGAAAAACACCAAAGTGATCATGCACACTTTACAAAACCCATCGGGTCAAAATGAATAAATTGAACCTTTATTTCATGGAAGTGGGTGACTCTCGGTCGCAGTTTGCGAATAGGTGGGGGAAGGGATGGTTGAGCATCTCGTGCTAGAGCGACTCTATTGGACATGTACCGAAGACGGATGCAACCCTGCGCTTTCGATGAATTCACAAGAACTGATATCAGTTCAATATGCTTACGCTGTGGTCAACACTCATTCGAAGTGCCCCAATGTAGCGTGCCTTCCGATTATATCGTGATTATCGCACGTGAAACCCAACTATGTAGTGTTTACTTAACTTATTATCATTCACATTCACTGTACTGCATTCATATTCACTGCTTTGTGATCACCACAGCCTTTCACATCTATGCACGTGCTTCGCTCTGTCGACAGCAACCGTGTTTTTTGTTTGTTTTTTATGCAGACATGCCACATGCTTATACGTGCAAGGTTCACCCTTCACAAGTCATTTCTATAAACTCAGACAGATGGCTGGTTAGTCGGCTTTTGCGTTTTCTGCAGGCGATGCAAGCCCGGCAATATTAACTGACAATTACAAAGGCTGACGGTCCCTTCCCTTGACCATTGCTCATGGCCTCCGAGGAGGTCAAAGTTGCAACAGCACTCGCGTACCAGTCCAAAGACCACGGCTTCGCTTCCGGGAGCGGTGGTCGCATTTTCGACGAAGACGAAAGTGCTGTAAGCCCATATGCTTTGCTTGAAGCGCACGTTAAAGAACGCTAGGTAGTCCAAACTTCTGGAGGCCTTCACTGCGGCCTGTCTCATGATCATATGGTCGTCTTGTCACGTAAAAAACAAGCAATATTTATAGTTTATTCACCATTCCTTTAACTAAACGTAGTGGTCAGTGCCACCGACTTGCGTTCTGAGTCCTAAGGCTTCGCCATCATGTTGATCATCACCACCATCTTCAAGACCATCATCACATACATAGTGGCCGCCCCAGTCGAAATGTGCATGTGCATATTCCATTCACCCGTGCCTTCTGTCATGCTGACATAGAATTGCCAACCTACCTCGATCGAAATCAAGCGTGTTTACTGGTCGGCTAGTTGTTGTTTTTTTTTCTTTTTTTTTTGCAAACGAAAGGCGCAAGATAAGAAAAATGCGATGTGGTGCGCCGGCTTCAGCCAGTTATATCTCAATTAGACTTTTTTTTTTCTGTACTCTGGCTTCGTGCAGTTTCAATCATCGAACACAAAAGTTTTTTATCTATATTTTAATAACGGCTCGCTACTCTATTCTGATCCATATTACATTAATCTGCTTTGAAGCAACAATCTTGCCGCCCATAAATGCTCTTTGACCGTGAAGACTTCGACATTTACAACAAACACGATTTGGCGATAAATTGCCGCACGAGAGGTCTTCACTACCTAATTTTTCGTCGGTGCACATAAGAGGAAAACGGCTATAGACCCATTTTGCTTAGACACAAATTACCTGACTGGAATCAGGCCAGAACAGGGAAATTTTGCGCCCATTTCATTACTGTTACTAGCAAAGTAGGGACGAAAAACCAGGACATAGACACAAAAAGACAAGGCTATGCTGAATGCACCGGTTCTCGTCCGACTGGTGGGAGCGAGCGTATTTTTATTTCGCCTGAAGTTTTGTTAAGCGGCCGTATCCTATATTTTTAGTGCTTATTTTGTTATTAACCTCATCAAGTGCATAGTAACAAACCCTACAGATTGTTACACTCCGGATTTACACTTTTCCATTCACTAGCCCATTTTCAAAATCAACTTAAGAAGTGCCCCTTTCGTGTCTCCCAATCGTGTAGTCTGCAAGGATCAATATAACGACATTAATAAGAAAAACAAGACGCCTTTCGCATTCGAGTAATCTTACGGTAATGTATAAAGAACCCTGCGAGTGTTTTATCTCTCTTTCGTTCTCTTTCGCTCTACATTCCCCGCCGCGGTGGTCTAGTGGCTAAGGCATTCGGCTGCTGACCCGCAGGTCGCGGGTTCGAATCCCGGCTGCGGCGGCTGCATTTCCGATTGAGGCGGAAATGTTGTAGGCCCGTGTGCTCAGATTTGGGTGCACGTTAAAGAACCCCAGGTGGTCGAAATTTCCGGAGCCCTCCACTACGGCGTCTCTCATAATCACATGGTGGTTTTGGGACGCTAAACCCCACATATCAATCAATTTCGCTCTACATGTGCGTGTGCTTCTTCGTGTGATTCTTTCTTAGAAGCGGAGTGTGCCATGCTCACCGCGGGGTTTCACGCTCTGTGTGAGAGTGCGCCGTCGGTCAACACCAGCAGTGACGTCAACGCCGTCGTAACCTTCCCGATGCGATCCCGGCTCGTTTATCGGTTTCCCGCGGTCCTTCGTGCCCTGCTCGCGCACCTATACAGCGTACGAGCCGCAGTTGCGCCTGAGAACGCTTTCGCATAAATCGACCCCGATGTCCCCGAGATATAATAAACCTCGCCCGACGTCTAAGCGAACGAGCGGGCCCGTACAATGCGCGCGGCGCCACCAGCGGCGATGATAAAAAAGCACGAGGCCCATTTCGCGCTCCGGAAAAAAAATAAAACACAAAGAAGCGACCCCTCCATGATGTTTTTTATTTTCCTTACAAAGAACGCGGTAAATGGGAAAAGAGTAAGAAGAAGAAGAAAAGAGATTGGGACTAAGAAATACCTGCTATACGAAATGGGCAAGAAACTATACGCGGCAAAAGGTGACGGAGTTTCTTTGAGAAACGGGCGATATAAAAACGGCCCACTGCTTATAAGACGTCAACGCTCCGTGAATATCGACAGGGGAAGCTTCGAAGCTCGTTTCGCAAAGGTTATACGATTCATCGGGGTAACCTTAAGAATCCGTATGCCCCAAACATTTCATAGTTTGTGTGTGAATGCTTACATGCACACATACAAACACAAGCACAAACGTACGTAAGCAATGATTGAACCCCCCATCCCCATTCCCCCCTTAAAATAATCTATCTACGCCTCTGATACGTACCATTCAGTTTCGCGTGCGGAAAACTCAATCCGGCCGTCTAAATTGTGCGTAAAGGTCACCGCAGGTATAGTTAAGAAAACTGTCCACCTAACCGAATTTAATTGACAACACGTGGAGAAATCGCACCTTATTGGAGGGCCCCAAACGAGGTCTGGCCGTAACAAAAAACTTGGGGATCTTTAATACTGTCACTGCGGTGTCTCAAAGGTGAGAGCCTTGGTGGCAAGGCGTTAAAGACTGAAACGACACGTCAGAATTCTGACGAGCCGATGGTTTGTCAAATTTAGTGCTTGTCGAGTATCTATTGGTGTTGCATACCTACGTCTTCGGCCTACCACGCCATTGACAATGCGCGTACTCGGTGTCTTCTATCACACCTCCTTTTTACGTGTCCCAGAGGATTCTGGACGAAGACTAGGGGCGACGGGCCATGCCTGAAGTAAACTGACTGACTTTTAGGGGCAAAGCTCCTCTTAGTCTAACCTTGTCATGCGTCACGCGTAACCGAGAGAAGAAGAGGCGAGAAAGAAAAGAAGACAGTATCTCTCTCACAGTATAATAGACGGCGCTGCCTCATAGAAGTACATACAAACTGCAGTTGAGTGAGAATATTCTAGATAGCGCTGTACCGCTACTCTCTGATTGGCTGCTGCGCGGGCTGTGCCTGAGTACGCGGAGAACGAGTGCTTCTCTCAGTCTCCTGGATAGTCGCCGTACGTGGCGGATCGTTGGTGGCGCATGAACAAAGCAGAGCGGTGGGTGCGTTGAAGACGCTTGCGCTCGGCTTCTTTGGTTCGCGTCTCGTCGGTGTTACCCAAGCACGGTCTTCATTTTCGAACATGATTGGACGCATGCACGGATGGACGGACAGATGAACGGATGGACGCTTCGCCGCACTCATTATCATTCACACCGTGAAGATGCTGTGAACATTTTTAACAATGCGCATTATGTGCATCAGAGAAATCTTGCTGCACTTTTTTACCACCTTGTTAACATTCCTACCTTCTGCGTTCCATTCAGTTATATCATTCATCTAAAATTCTCGTACTGGCGCGAGAGAAATAACTGAACGCATCAGTAAATGCGTTCCAGCTCTGCACACTGAACAAAAAGGTTTTTTACGCGGTGTTTCAACGCCGCGTTTTCTTTCGAGACCCGCGACAATGACCTTATAGCGACACCTGGTACGGAGGCGACAGCTGTCGCATAAAGTCGTCACCGCCTCTGCAAGAAGTGGTGCCGTGGACGGCACCGAAGCAGAAGAACGTTCACTTGTGCGTGTAATGTAAGCCAATGGGGAAGGCGCGAGCGGTGACAATTGTTCGCCTGAGAACATCGAAGACGAATCGTAACGTATTTCGCACTCTTTCCTTATAATATGTCGCGCACTTTATCGATATTACATCAACAAACAACCCGAATGCCTTTATCTAGGCACATGCAGTATTACGAGCAAGCTTCCTCCGAGTTTCAGTTTCACGTCAGAAGTGCCTTATATATCAAGCGCACAGCTTCTTGAGCAAGACGAGCTAAAAACTACGGTACCTAGCGCGGGCTCTGTGACAACTCAGCTCCCATAAAAACCTAGAAGCTATACCTCTCCGGTCCTCGCCAAGACCCCGTCAAAACTTGCCGAGACCCCGTCAAAAAAAAAAAAACGCACTGTTGTTGCTTTTGCAACGCGAGGCAGTGTATCTGAGAAACAAACAGCGGAGAGCGGCAGATGGTGAATGAATAAGATAGATAGATAGATAGATAGATAGATAGATAGATAGATAGATAGATAGATAGATAGATAGATCGATAGATAGATAGATAGATAGATAGATAGATCGCTAGATAGATAGCTAGATAGATAGATCGCTCGATCGTCGCTCGCTCCTCGATCGCTACGCTAGCTCGCTACGCTCGCTCGCTCGCTCGCCTCGCTACGCTCGCTCTCTCCCTCGCTCTGCTCGCCGCTCCTCTCTCCTCGTCGTAGCTATCTAGCTCCTCGACTAAAAAAGAACGGAAAAAGAAAAGAAAAAAGGGAAGGACGTAAGGAAAGGCATCCAGACGAGAGCAGGCTGCAGCCGCGACGGCGAAGACGAAACGTATTCCGGCGCGGAGCAATATTTTGGCGTTCGCCAGTTGGCGGGCCGCACGCGCCGGACATTATTGCTCTCGACATGCGCGCTGTCTTTCCTCGCATGCAGACCGTTTTGTGTCTGTATACGCCCCTTTAACCCCTCTCGTTCGACCACTAGCTCTTCCGCCGCTAGACCGACGGCCGTGCGGGTTCCGTCTCCTCCGCGAATCTTTCGGTGCCCATTCGATCGTACCAACCACGGGTTCGCCCCGCCTATTCTTTCGCGTGCGAGAAGAAGCGGGTTCCCGCCTTTCAGCCACGCCACTTCCATTTGTCATCGGCCATGCACAGAATCGAATGCACGGTGTACGACCACGCGTGCTTCGTCGTCGTCGTCGCAGGAGTCAGATTTGTTATTCTGCGTACGCCGCACGACGTTTTCTGCCTCCGCACGATGTTATCTTAGCCCTCGTTTTGACAGCCCTCAAATGACCCATCCCGTCACAATGACGTCACCGGTTTTTGTCAAGAGAGAGGATTTCCAGCCCGTTTTCTCTTCAAAAACGGGGTGACGGTGACGTAGAGCGATGCTCTATGTTTCCGTCGCCGGCGCGGGGACGGAGCCCCACTCCTCATCGTACCAGGGCCGGATCCCCCTCGGCACACCTGACGAACAGAAGAAATCGTGGAGAACGCAAAAGAACGCGGAGATAGAACGACTGGGTGTTTGCATGGTCATGAAGAAATGGATTATCGTGTACAAAAATGTGCTGCTGTCGGCCTTGCAACCACCGTCGTGTGTCCGTATACAGCTTCATTGCGTAATCTCTACGTTTTTTTTTTTTGACGTCACATAACACGACGAGTTGTTTGACGGCTGTGAGAACGAGACCTTAAGGTCCGCCGCACGTAGAGTCGTAAACGTCTCGTGAAAAAAAAACAAATAATGCCTAAGTCGCAGAGAGACAGAGAGCGAGCGCAAGAGTAACGAAAGCTTGAAAACGGTGGTGGGGGATCGCGAGTTAAGGACGTGCTGTAATTACGCCCGTCGATCAGATTTTTCGCGCGCACCACTGGGATTGGCGGAAATGCTCCAGAGCGTCACTCGGGATAAGTCTTGGAACAGCTTAACTCAGGGGTAGACCAAGGGTGTACTGAAGGTGAAAGGACAGCTTACTAGGGGAGCTGATCAGTCCTCTTCTTTCGGGTATGCATTCAAAAATGAAGGAGTGTATGGGAACTGAAAGGGACTTTCGGACCCCAGAGGACAGTAGAGAGCAATTGCGCTTACCTCAGTGTGGCGGCAATAAGGAAAGGGAAACATTTAGGTGTCCTTGTCAATCTGGGAAAATGGAG
>WOVY01015221.1:302500-350736 GCA_013436015.1 Rhipicephalus annulatus
GCATAGTCCTGAGTTTGACTAAAAGACGAGTCTATTTTTTTAACTTTTGGGTGATAACTTCGCATGGTTCATGAAACGCATAATATCATTTCTGGCGGCGTCAGCACGAGTGATGTGGAAAATCATCATCATCATCATGTGATGACGACGAACTATGGCGTCATGGTGACGTCACAAATCACCGAGATTCGTGACGTAATCACGGCGTTACTCAACGTGTGTTCCCGGGATGACGTCTTCACACAACACCGTCGCTTCTTTCAACGTGGACCAGTTACGGAGGCAATACATCCGAGGTGAAAAAAGCGTCGAATGCCGAGGCAAGTGCAAACTGGCGTTGGCAGCACAAAGCGTTCTGAAGAGTAATTGATACAATCGATTTAGAAGAAAGAAGATTATGAAGATGGTGGCGTTAGCATTCTAGTCATCTTACGGAACGCATATGGCATCGTGTTATCTTTTTTTTTACCACTCGGTTGGAAAGCTTGCTTTTGCGGAAAATACATCATTCGCATTTTCGGTGTTTTTCAAATGCCAAACTGAAAGCAAAGAGCCGCTACGTACAGTGAAACTAGATGCTTCCGAATTTAGTGGTTTAGTGCCTGATATTGTGACCGCAAAGACCTCTTGAATGCTCGTTCCAACGTATCGGTTTATGAGAGAAGTCTTCGCTGTGCCTTTATGACCTTTAATGAAAAAATCATGTTGTGAGATCTTGTTTGGAGTATACAATGTTTCAAAACTCAAACCGCTTCCTTCATTTGACATGAATGCTGGTTCTAAGATTTTCGCGAACATTGCTTCTTTCCTCGGGGGTACCACATTTTCGTCATAATCCTCTTCGTAAAAATAAAAAAAAAGCAAAAGTAATTCGCCATTAGTGTATCAACGCTCTACTTTCGTTTCAAAATATTCACGTCTCAATTCGTCATTCACACTGTAACACCCAGACCATTGGGACCCCCACCCTACTGGGGCAAATCCATGTGAAATGGACCATGACACGGAAAATTTGTGCTTTTCAGCGAAACATAGAGGTAGAAGGTCTATTATACCTATGCAGACATGAAAAGTGGGCTGTGAAAGAATATGTCAGTGCAAGCCTTGCCGCGGTGGTCTAGTGGCTAAGGTACCTGGCTGCTGAACCGCAGGTCGCGGGATCGAATCCCGGCTGCGGCGGCAGCATTTTCTATGGAGGCGAAAAATGCTGTAGGCCTTTGGGCTCAGATTTGAGTGCACGTTAAAGAACACCATGTTGTCGAGATCTCCGGATCCCTCCACTATGGCATCTCTCATAATCATGGTTTTGAGACGTTAAACTCCACATATGAATCAATATGTCAGTGCAAAATAGGCCCTGGAAGTTGCCGGAATAGCGGTCGCCGCCCACCGCCGGCGACCGATATTATGCCCTGGCGCCTGTGATGTCACGTGCAGCAAGAAGCGGTGCCGTAGTATTCTACCACACTTTCAGCCACTGCAATTCATTCAATTTTAGCGCCAAGACGAATAAAGCTCGAATATCTCAATTTTACGCGCAGCAGAACAATATCGTCCACCGTAATTGAGACGCTCGCACAGCCAAATGTTACGTCATGGCTCACGTCACGTTGTTACGTCACGGCTCACGAATGCGCCAGTGTTGCGCGACTCTCAGGCTACTCACGTTTTTGTAAAAATATCCATGTTATAAATAAAGTACTCGACGAAATGCGATAAAATTTAGCCACCTTATTCTTGAGTGCTCAAGGGTTTACACATAGAATCATGATCGAAAATTTGGTGCCTTGGTCCCTTTAATCATTGGAGCATACTGAGAATCTCATTGCAATGAGCTGACTGACTGCTGCAGCTCATCTTCTAAGTTTCACATAAAACACGCCACTTTCAGCCGTCAGTTTGACTAATTAGGCGAGTGAAAACGAAAGACGAAAGCTAAAAGTTATCTAACCTGCTGACGTGTCTTTAGTCTTTAGCTATATCTAGTTGCTTGCATCTACTTCGTTACGTCCACCAGACTACAAACTCAGTGCATGGAAACTTTTACAAGAAATCAGAGCACAAAAATACACAAATAAAACAGCGCATTCATATCCCACCCTGGGCGCGTCCTTTTGCTTTTGTTCATATTTCATAACGCTTGCGTCCAAGGGGCTGCAGTTTCTTTCTTTCCTTCGTTTCTTTTTTTGTTTCCATTCTTTAGTGAAACATTTCGTAAGATTACCACCCTCTCTTCTAACAGGACGTTACGCGTCAAGCAAATGCCGATACGATAGCGGTAAGCGCACGTCGTTCAAACCCAACCGATGCGGCGAATGGCGTATTGTGCGCGAAGAAAATGAAGAAAGCGCGTAAAAGCGACCACTGCAGCCTTGTGGGGGGTTGGCATTTTGCAGCCGTAAAAAATTTAGGCAGGGGCAGTAAAGGAAAATGGGAACTAGAGGAAGAGCACGGAGTTAAAGCGCGCGCATGGGGAAGAGTACTTCTTCCTTCCTTTCTTTGACTTTTTCTTTTCTTTCACTGTTTCTTTGTTCTACAAGAGAAGACGTGCGCTGCTGCTCAGCCAGATATTCCAGTGAACACAAAAGTCGTCGCCTGCTCGCCGACGACTTTAACGCGCCGTTTACTTCTTCCATTTCTGCGTCCCAATTTATTGTTTTATTTTCATCCAACTCTCATCCTACAGCGATGGCAGCCGACAGGAAAAAATAGACGAAGAGAAGGATTCGCTGCGTAGATGGCGCGCGCGGCGGCGGCGCACGCGGCCTCTTTTGGGGATTTTTTTTTTTTTGTTTTGAAATGCATCGTTTTGATCAGGCGGAGTCTTTGGAGAACGAAGCTAATCCACGGCGTATACACGTGTGTTGTGCGCGAGAAAGAAAGGGGAATTTCGAGCCAGTCAAAAAGGAAGGAGAAGAGCCTTAGGCCAAACAAGCCGGTCGAACGACTCCGATAAACAAGAGACGACACGCTCGCATGGAAGGAAGACATATAATACCCAAAACTGTGACGCAACTGGAAAGAGGAAAAAAATAAAAAAATGCATGGAAGATTAAAAAAAATAAGGTTGTGAAAAAAAGGAAGTCTCTTTCTTGTTCTTTTTTGTGTGTCCTGTGTTTATCTTTATCTTTCTCTCTTTCTTTCTTTTTTTTCCTTGTGAGCGGCAGAAACGACCTGACGGTACGCCGATAAGCGGAGGGCTCAAAGGAGGCACCCCCGTTAAGCAGGTGGCGTCTGCGGGGAAACGGTTTGAATCGTATCGCCACGAATAAATACTGTGTTGCGGTCTCTCAATGTAGAATGGGACCAGCGCTATACGGTCGCGTACTAAAAAGCTCTTCTCGAGTTTACAAAATCTACTTTAAATGATAGGGTAGAGAGATATATAGAAAAAAAAAGGGGGGGGGGTACTTAACCGAGATAAGAGGAACATGTAGGGTGACGAAATCTAAAGAACGCACCTAGCCTGGTGTAAGAACGCATCCTAGACAAGAATATATCCGGTTGGTTGCGTCCAGTGCTGACGGTTATCGCGTCAAAGCCCTTGCGCAGAACCTGTATTCTTTGCGTCTTTGCGAGCATGAGCACATTGCGTGTATTTTAGTAACCCCAAATTGCTATCGAAACGTACGCTGGAACAGCCAGTGCACGTATTAACTCCTCGGACATTACGCGCTGCGTGTACAGTCCTGATTTGACACGAATGTCGATAATTGCGGGGGCTTTACGTTGCAAAACCACAACACGATTATGAGAAACTCCGCAGAGGAGGGCCTTGGATGTTTAGAACTCCGGGAATCTTTTACCGTGCGCCTAAAAATAAACACATGGGCCTCTACTGCATTGTTTCGATCTAAATGCGGCCACCGCGGTCAGGATTAGATCCTGCGACGTTCGGGTCACCACTGAAGCGTCACAACCACCAGGATACGACCACGGGTTTAAACTGAGTTATCGGTAAATGGAAGCCCAAAGGGTTGTTAAAGCATATTACATTTCCAGCACAGGGTAGCCAGCCGAACTGAGAACTGGCTAACCTCCCTGTCCTTCCATCTTCCTCTTCCTCCTCCTTACTCTTCCACAATAGTAACCGATCTTACGAAGGGTGAAGGTAAGACATGCATTTCAACCCCATCGAAGTGCGGTCGTCATGGCAGGGAGTCGAACGCGCACCCTCCAGCTTAGCGGCCCCACACCTTATATATTCGTTATAAGCCACCAGAGTTTACAATCCGCTACGACTTTTCGTTCTAGAAATACAGTGTCAACATGTTTTATTGATTTGACTAGACACAGCAGCAGGGCGATTGTGCTGCTGTAAAACATGCTTTTGTTTGTTTGTTTGTTTGTTTGTTTGTTTGTTTGTTTGTTTGTTTGTTTGTTTGCTTGCTTGCTTGTTTGTTTGTTTGTTTGTTTGTTTGTTTGTTGTCGCTGTATAGGCCCGCATAAAACGAAAGTTTCGCAACTTATTATGCATTAGTTCGTGTCACTGCTTTCGCTTTGGTATTTCTTTGGTAGCAGGGGGGGGGGGCGCAGGACTTTCAGGTCAAATTTCGGTTTAACTTATACATATTACATCAGGAGGTTGGAATTCTGGGTATTTTTTTAGTAAGGTGCTCAAGAAAAGAAAATAACACTCAGTGTTCTTAAACGCACACGGGTGCTGTACACGCACGTGTTTGCATACCGTGCCAATCGGAATACTGTGGCTGAGGACCAAATCCGCTATCTAGTGTTCAGCAGCGCCACGCCGTGCCCACCGAGAAACCATTGCCGGTGACCTCAAGGTTCACAGACCAGCATTTTCTAACATGCACTGCGAAAACTTGGGCTGAGTTATCAAGGCGGAAATTTTGAATGCCTGATGAAAGGGGACACGTGACGAAAATCAGGCGATAAGACGACGTGTGGTTGGAAAAAGCGCGTTAATTGCGAGAAAACTCGGAACCCTTTAATTGCCCTATCGGAAAATTGGGTCCAAGTAAAGTTTCCTTTCTTCTTTCTTTCTTCTTTCTTTCTTTCTTTCTTTCTTTCTTTCTTTCTTTCTTTCTTTCTTTCTTTCTTCTTTCTTTCTTCCTTCCTTCTTTCCTTCCTTTCTTCCTTCCTTTCATGAGCCACTTCTCTCTGGCATGCAAGGACAATGGCCACGACCAATGGGGTCCCTGACTATAGGGACTGCACCTAATACCGTAAGGACGCTGACCCATTAGGGGCTGGTTTCCCTTGCAACCTCTCTGCTTTTAATAAATATTTACCACCACCGCCGCCGCACAGGAGGTAGCGAAAAGGCTCTCACTGGTTGCCACACGGGGTGAGGGCGCGCCCACGCATTTACGTCCAGGCGGCGGCGGCAATGCGTAAGAGCGCTACCACCGAAATCCGCAGGTCACAGCAAGATCGGCTTGAAAGCCATCGACGCGCCTCGTGGCTCCGAGCACACAAACTGCGCGTTCGCTTTCTCACTGTGGCGTCCGTGGGACCAAATTAAAATAGAAAGTGGCATTCGCGTGATATTGAATGTGTATATTAACACCGGACAGTTTTCGACTTCAAGTCATATCTTAAGCGAACATGGAGTTTCCTATGCCATTATAAGTTCGCTCGACAAACGAAAACCTCCATACGTGAAGAAGACCGTCACTTTATGAAATTCATAACGGTATGAATGAAACTGCCCCCATTCACAGATTTTTTTTCTTTATCTATATGCTCGTGACTCTCATTGAATGGCCAGTTGCTGTGGCGGCATTCAACACATCGCGTGCCTATACCGACAGCCAGACGAGGAGGGGAGAAGGGGACGATGCCGGGGCTTCATTTTCCACGGAAAGGCGCGCACGTCAGGACTCTTCCGAGTGGCGGAATTTTCTCGCCGTTTATAATTGCATTCCCACTATACCAGGTCGCCCGCCCTTAGTAACAAAGATAGAAATGTATAAAACGGGAAGAGAGAGAGGGGGGAGAGAGCCGGATTAAAACCCAGCCGCGAAAACGAGCCCGAGAAATGTTACACAGAACGAAGGCACCTCGGCGCCAAGGCACGCTCGCAGCTCCCGATGTGGCGTTATGACACGGCAGTCGCACACAATGCGTCGGAAGCGCCATCGCGCGGCGCGATCTTTGCATACGTAACAAGCGCGCTCCCGTCAAAAATTTACCTCGGCTTCCGTCCAATTACGGAGCCCGCTCGGCAGCGAAAGGCGAAGAGGCGCCCCCGTTCTTTATTTTTTCCTGTCAGAGCCGCGGTCGGAGAGGCAGTTGCCATGTGAAGATGACGGAGGAGCGAGCGTCCTTCCTAGTGCATCGAGACGATGGAAACGGCATTTTACGGATACAGATGTATGGGTACTTCCGCCTAACAAATTTGTTTAGATAGATGGATAGATAGATGGATAGATAGATAGATAGATAGATGGATGGATAGATAGATGGATAGATAGATAGATAGATGCGATAGATAGATAGATAGATAGATAGATAGATAGATAGATAGATAGATAGATAGATAGATAGATAGATAGATAGATAGATAGATAGATAGATAGCATAGATAGATAGATAGATATATAGATAGATAGTAGATGGATAGAAGATAGATAGATAGATGGATGGATAGATAGATGGATAGATGGATGGTATAGATAGATGGATAGATAGATAGATAGATAGATAGATAGATCAGACTAGATAGATAGATAGATAGATTAGACTAGATAGATAGATAGATAGATAGATAGATAGATAGATATTATAGCTATAGCTAGATAGAAATAGATAGATCGATAGATAGATAGATAGATAGATAATGTATTATACCTTGCAGGAATGGGGCTCATAGAACATGCGTGGTTACAGGCGTAGGTGACATATTGTGTTTATTGCCGTAGCAATTATATGGAAACTCAAGTCGCGTTCTTGTCATCGCCGTGATGTTCCGTATAATACCTAACTGCGATAACATCCCCCTGCTCGTCGTATATACGTACGTGCTATGTATGACTGAAAGCGTGCGAGAGCAGCCGGGGCTCAAGCGGAGAAGGAACGCACCAACCGTCTTGAACGCGCGAAGGTCCCGGTGTTAGGTCCCGGTGAGGGGAGAAGAGGGGTTGAGGGGAGAAGAGTGTTAGGTCCCGGTGAGGGGAGAAGAGGGGTTGCTGAGTGGCTACGTCAGAGACTGCGTACGACGAGTGGCCGGGCGTAAGGTTAGACGAGCGCAGCGCGCGTGCCCTATCATGACAGGGATTAGCAAGCTACTCATACCTTTGTACGGGCTGTGATGACAGCGCTAGGATTGTGTGGAATTAGCGCAAAGGTCGCATCGCCAAAGCGGATATGCGTTTACTTGAGACCATCCTCTTGAGTAACGCCAGACCAGGTGCTAAAGGTGTTGCTATAGCCCTGCTTTATTATTTCAATTTGTTGTTATCGAGTAACGCCAGATCAGGTGCTAAAGTAGTTGCTATAGCCCTGCTTTATTATTCCAATTTGTTGTTATCGAGCACATTGTTTCACCCTAGCACCGAAATTGCGAATTCTGTCATTTATTCATTTCATCGTTCTGTCAACCCCTTGGCAGAGTTATCACACAAGCGGTGTGTTAGAAAGACACATCCTTGAAAAAGAACAATAATCGACAATATTAATGTTTGTATAATAATGCTAACAAATGATGAGGAAGGCACGACATACAATAATAGTGTACACGAAATAGTTTGTGTAATAGAGTCATGTACAGCACCAGCCAAGTCCGCACTAATAAAAGAGTGAAATGACTCTTTCCTACGCATACGTTTGTATACATAGGTGAAGCACTATAGTGATAATGAGATATTATTTTCTGCTAACCTCTTAGCATCCTGACTATTCCTTCTGTTTATTTTTGTTCGTACAGCCAATACAACAATGCCTATTATCACTCCTTCTCCACTGGATGCATACAGATGGCAATGTTCTCGACCTACTTACAGTGGAACAGCATAAAATGTGTTACATTTCAGAGGTGGTCCAACGAAGACATTTTTTTTTTTGCGTACAGACGAGCTTGTTAGCATGTTGTACTTTTCCTTGCATATGATTCTTAGTTTTTCCGACAGCTGCGCTAATGAATGTGCCTCTATAAAGGGAGTCATATATATGCCAAGTAAGGACTCCTAAAAAATAGCAACAAATACTTTCTTCAGTATAACCAGAGTCCTTCAATTCTGGTATAACTCGTTCTTGGTCTAGTGTATTCAACATGCTTGAAACGAAAAGGTAGCGCGAAAAGAAGACCACAAGCGAGGGCACAGGCACAATCGCTTGTTTCTGCGCCCTCGTTTGTAAACGTGTCTTATTTTCGTGCAATCTCTTGATTTCAAACATACTCTCGTTTCATAAAAAGTGCATGTGGAGTATGGGGAGGACAAAACTCATTCTAAAACAAAAAAAAAAGATTTACTCGATTGCGGGATGCCACGAACGGTTTGCCGGCCAGGAGCTCCTGTTCCTTGGAGGCTGCATCTGCCCGTCCCGTGACCCATGCAGACCAGCTCGTTAGGGCCGCAGCTGACCAATGCGGCCTCGAATCAGTGTTTAACGAATTTTGTACTGTAAAGGGCCGCAATTAACGGTCAGCTGAGAGGGTTCTCATAGCCAAGGGGTGGCACACCGGGCCCGTGCCCCCCCCCCCTCCAAAATATTTTAGGGGCGAAGCTCCTTAAAGCGGCACCCGTGTGTCCGTCGTAGTCGTATTCGTATTGTGTAACAAGTGTTACATTTTGACCTGCAAGGTGGTGACGGTGGGAGATTTCTCATGTGCTTTGTTGAACAATAAAAAGTTCGCGGCGTGCACGTTAACTAAAAGCCGAATGCTCCTGTCTCTCATTCCCCATTAGCAGCCATTGGCATGTTTCAGTAGGAAATGTTAGTAGAAGTATAAGTGTTAAAAGCCGACTTCTGCTGTCTCTCATTTCCAGTAGCAGCCATTGTTTACCTCCAAGGTAGTGCCTGGTGAGATTTCTCTTGTGCGTCACTAAACAATAAATTTTTTGGTTCAAAACGCCGTTGATTGATGAAATAAACCAACGAAAGACGCCTGATGTTTTCTAATAGCAACGCGAAAAGGCGCCAGATGTGCCTAAAGCACAACAAAAAGAAGACGCCAGCTGCTTAACGAAAGATGCCAGGTGTTTTTTATCAGGCGAATTAACGGAAAAAAATTTCACGGTATTACTGCCAGGAGCTTTGCCCAATCTCATCGTCATTCACCTCGTGGATATGCCGTCAATTTCTTTTTCTCCGAGGCATAAAGAGAGAAACATTACCATTTCAAGGGGTGCCCCCCCCACCCCCCCTCTTGAAAAAAATTTCTGGCTACGCGCCTGCCTACCCTGCAAAACATTTTTCATGTTTTACTTTAACTTTTCACGTGATACTAAAGCATTTACACGCCTTTCCATCGACCGAAAGTTGCCAGCCTTTCTACTCGTAAATTTTACACGTCCCGAAAAAGATTCCATGCTACGCCCCTAGTAGAGTAACAGTGGTATGTCGATAAGCGATTACCGTATAGATACAAATCTTGAGAGCAACAAACAAAGCGAGTCGTAATGGAGTTGTGCCCGGTGGTGCCTCTGATGATATTGTAACTGGCTAACTCATGACGCCATCAGCGACGTCAAAAGACAACGACCCCAGATCGTACTAGTGTTCACTAGCAGTGCGTTTTCTCTCACAAAAAGGAGATCGTATATGTTGTTACGTGTTCAAGAGGCTGACAACACGCATGTAGCAATATGTTTTACGACCGGATCGGTTATTACCCTCTGCGTGGTACTGAAACCGCAGCACAGCCACTCCGCACGCGCACTGCTACAGCTCGGAGCCTCGTATATGTGGGTATAACGAGCGTGGCTATACCCCGCTCCATATGTTTGCATTTTGCACGCACCCGTATACATAGGATGCGTTTCGCGTTAAGGTCACTGTTTATTTGCGCACTCCTCATCCAAAGGAAGCTGTCAGCTGCGCCTCTCGTTTAGCCAGGCAGGCGTGCCTGGAGATGTGCCGAGCCGAAAGTCAATGTCCACAGTAGCGGCGCACGAAGTTATCTTGTATACGCGCTCACAGGAACGTGTGTGCGGGTGTGCGCGAGCTACTTTTTTTCTTTTCCTCCTGTCTACAATCATAAAAGTCTTGTTTGCCACCACCAGGTTATAATGAACGCACTTATCCGCAATTATGCAAATGTTAGAATCTTAAGCAGTTATCGTCCGGCCCAAAGTCGAAAACAAACGCTCGTGCCCACTCCCCCCCTTCCCCCCCCCCCAGAAATAACGGTGAGTTCGCGGTGTGCAAAGTGCTTTGTTATGACGCCTAAGCCCAAGCGAGCAGTTTCCGAAAAAGCAGGGGTTTTTTTCCCCTTTTATTTCTTGCTTTCCCCGCCTGCGGAGAATCTCGGCAACTTGGCACATCGTGGGCGCTCTAAAAACACGAATACGAATCGTCTTAGAGCAGCGTGCCGAGGAAGAATGAATAACTGGAGATCATCATGCCAGCCGTCAAGCATGATGAGGGCTGCAGTGTTGAACTTACCATTATTTCAATGGCGAAATGGGCCGTACGTACGCAAGCTTGAGTTTAGTGTTGAAAACTGGTGCTAGTTAATAGCTGAGCTGCTGCCACGCGGTAGGTCACACAGCATGTTAACCACATCTGTTATCTTGTTTTCCGGATAGATCATACCCAGTCGCGTTTCCGGTGAAATCGAGTAACATCGTCAGTGAAATATGACGCTTGTACGTACTGGAAGTGCTACTATGCAGCAGTTCCGCGGGCTAGGAAATCACATTTGCTATCTTGTTTTACCGAGAAATGGTGCAAACACATCGTTGGAATGAGACACAAATAATTATGCGGCTAGTTGCCAAAATTCAAGGGGCATACTTCACCGGTTTTGCCAGCCCTGCATCATAGGCGTGCGCAGGGTTCTCCAATATAGGGAGGGGCGTGGAGTACAGAAGCGAAGCTTCAGTGCGTAACCACACCTCCACCCCCTTTTCCCAACCCTCTCCCATAGAGACCCTCACCACCAGAACGCAGTGCAAAGACAAGGTATTGCGAAGCAGGGGAGGGGAGGGGGGAGGGACGATTGCAGACAGCAGGGCCCACGCGCTTTCACTCGCACATAGAACACACGAAGCGCGGGGCAATGGCATCGGTTTGAACTTTATACGGGACATCACGGCGACGGCGAGACATGAGCCAGGAGTGTCCGTGTAGTTGTTATAGAAACAAAAGCTGAGCGCACGGGTGCAACCGTAAATGACGAAATCCGGATCAATCGGTGCCTGCGCCTACCAAACCGGCACAAATTTACCCTTTAAATAAGAAGACTGAACACTATACAACAATGTCCAGGATCTTCCGAGAGCTCGCCCTCCCAAAATTCCTTGCACCAAAATGAAATGGCAGAGTGAATGTACTCAATGTATGTGACTGCAGTTAAACCTGCTTATAACGAACCTTCATATAACGAAGTTTTTATTCCCCGCCGTCGCTCCATAGAAGCACATGTATTTGCGACCTCTGTGTAACAAAGTAACAGTGGGAGACAACATTGATACAACATATTTTCCCCACGGACAATCGAGAAATTTCGCCCCGCATTGGCATTTTGGTACGAGCATGCATCTTCCGAAGCACGAAGCGGCGGCGGCGGGCACAGATGCCTGTGCGCGCGCGCTTGTCCTTCAGTGGGGAGAATCGGTGCCTTCGACTTTGACCGAGGAACGATTGAGTTTAGCTGCCGGGCGTACGAACACCCCACTTTGCTCGCTGGACAGGCGCCGTTTGCGAAAAAAGTGCGCTTATCAAACACACCGAAATAACTGGGCTACCTGTTAGTTCGCACTCATATCTGTACCTGTGATGACGCTTCGTGCCTTGTTTTTAGATGCGGAAGCATCTTATACTCGCGCCTTGTAGTGCGCCGTCTGCACCGCTTCTCGAACATTCGACAGCTGACGCGCGCGCATGCGCCGTCGCGCCGTCGCCCACCATCTGTGCCGCGCGCGCTTCTCCTTCGAGAACATTCAACAGCTGACAGTGCATGCGCCGTCGCGCTGTATATACTCAAGGTCGGCGCTCGCTCGCTCAGTTGCCGCTCGTCGGTTGGTTTGTACGGCGCGTCGACGTCCAAGGTCGCGGTGGAATGAATTCCAACGAATCCACAAACACAATGATCGACGTCCCTTCGACCAGCGCCGTCCTTTCGCATACGTGTGTACGTGTTCACTCATTTAACACCCCCTCCTACAACCACGTTAACCAATTTAGCCATCGACCCAAGTAAGTCGCAATTTAACACCCCATTTCACAACCACGTTAACCAATTTAGCCATCGACCCAAGTAAGTCGCACATTAACACCCCGTTAACCAATTATATGCTCCGCATCCTCCTCAGTGTTCCCCCGAGGGAAGCTGCGGGCAATTTTTTGTTTAAACAGCGCTTAAGTGTCGAGCCGTAAACGTTGTTAGTTCCATCTCGTCTATTGTATGTTGTTTTCTTGCGTCATTTGTGCGTGAGCAGCGCGCTGCACTTTTGGGTGTACTTGCCGTTCTCAGCGTTACATTCCAAGAATTGTTGTATCGCATTCATTGCCTCGCCCTTGCAGCGCAACTCTGACTTTCTTTCATTTCGGACAACCGTGTCTTCACCACCGAGGGGATGTCAGATAAGGCACTGATAGAAACTCTGAGACCACGGTGACGACGGATCTTCGGAGGTCGACTCGTCACGCGCCGCGAGTTCGCAGGCTGGTAACATTCGCGATTTGCCCATTAGATTTGGCAACAACACGACGGCGCGTTGAACGCAGTGCAACGAACGCGATATCAAAAAAAAAATTGTAATGCTATGAGAAGTAAGGCTGGCAGCTAACTCTTTTGGATCCGATATCGCGGAACTCCTACAGTACGCTGGTGTGAGCAAATACGGCCGCTCCAGGGAGAAGTGCTCTTTTCACACAGTCCCTTCGCGTTGAAACCGCACTGATACTCGCCGAGATAGCATGCGCGCCAGCGTTCGCGACCGTCCTTAGAATCGTTCATTATTGCTGCTCGAGCGATTCCCCTCACCGCGTTGTTTCATGCTCTTTCAAGACGGGTGGTTTACTTTCTGTATGAACATTCGACGGTAGTTATAACTCGCGGGAGATGTTATGCAACTTCCAGGCGATAGGGTTGGGCCGACTCATTTGACCTCTGCTTCAGCAGCGCTCGCCGCTCGTGAAAGTTAGGATGCGCGGGGGCATGTTATCGATTTGCACTTGTTACAGAACATGGTGGCGATGGCAAAAATCCGGCGACAGTGTCCATATAATTGCTATCGCGATATTAATGCAGTTTTTTACTGTAAAATGGGTGTTTTGGGTTAGCTCTGCCTTCAGTCCCCCTTTTGTTCAATTTGCGCTTTTATTCTCAGAATTTTCGTACCGAACCTGCATATAACAAAATCTTCTTTAAAACGATGTTTTCCGGCAATTTATCAATTCCGTTATATCCAGCTTTAGCTGTACTCCATTGAGAAGTACAACTATTCCTACAACAATTTCCAGGCCTGCACAGAACATACAGCACAGTCACTGAAAAAGCGGGAAGAGCATCCTTTCTAATGCCCGTTTTAAACTCTCTTCAGCCAACTAATACAGATACCTGCACCTGGCAGGTGTCGACTACATAACAAATCAATTTTTGGCCAATAGAGAAGCACCCACTATGCCTTTACTAATCATGCTGCGGAGATGACTGGGGCCCACCAAGATGCAATAGTTAAAACCGCGACTCATGTGGATGCACGAGCGGGGCAATTTTACATCGCATTCCCAGGATGAGTGGCACATCTAAACTGCAGCTTGAAAACACAAAACCTGACAGAAGGCACTTGTTAGGCTATGTCAGTAACCCTGTATATGGCTTAAGACGAAGAGACAGGAAATCTTTAACCAATAAATAAAATAATAAATTACAAATAACAAACTTACCTCGCAAGATAACAAATGGAAAAAAATATTAAATCTGGTCCCTCACGGCTTATGTTTCACACAGTAACATTGGTTTCAATACTCTAAATATGATGCTACCTTCACTAGCAAGAGTATTTCCTGCTACTTGAAAAAGTTATGAGAAGGACAAACCACGCAAAGTATCTGTTGACTACGCTGCAATCACTTTTATATCAACATGGCCAGCTATTTGCAACAAAAGCTCAGAAACACATCTTTACAGAAACATGATGCAAATTCTTTGAAATAGGTTAGTTTATTTTTCTCGTACATAATCTACGCATACAGACTGAAGACTCCAGACAACTGTGACCAGCACCAAAAAATTTTGCAAAAGGCTGGAGCACAGCCACATATTTACAGACTGAAAAGCTATGGCTGTTGCACTTGCAAGGCAGTGTACACATATACATACAGCTACCCCCATACGACAAGCGCACCAAATATTGCACAAAATATGATCGCTAAAAGGTTTCGACATTTCAGATACCTGTGCAAAAGACTCATATGTACAAAATACAGCAGCTTTCCAAAATGAGATAGCAACAAGCATGAAAAGAGAGGAGAGACTTGCTGTACAAAAAGTGCATAAGAAGAAACGGAGTGCCAGAGGCATGCTCACGGTACTGATTACAGATATGACTATATGAAACTCAATTAGACTCACCTCACAAGGAATTAGAATCCTTGTTGCCATGCCGCATTAGAACCAAGAGCTTAAGGTTGAATATAGGTATAAAAACTTTCCAGAAACACAGCTTTTCGATGCAGCCAGAACGGAATGAACCTTCAAAGGCACTATGGGAGCTATAACACAAAAGCAACAACCATGTGCAATGGCAAGTCCAACATGCCGCTAAACATACTGTCCAAGAATGGTTCCAATAGCAGAGTTTTTGCATGTCTTCATATCTTTCTAATTCATCAGCCATCAAGCAAAAAAGTGAATCTGCAAAAACACAAACAATTATTTGCAATAGTGCAAGTTTTACGTTTCTGCATAATGAAATTCTCTCCTATTTCTCAATCTACTCGAAGCGATGTACATTTGAACCTAAATACTATGCCAGGCGGAAATATAAAAGCAAACGAAAGATGTCTTTTGCAATAACAGTGTGTAAAAACATTTGTTTGTAGGAGTCATTATATATAATAATGGCATCCAACGCTACTTCATTACGACATGGTTTGACTGTTTCTGATTGCAAGACCATGGCTAATCAAATATGTAAAGAATTAAATAGCTAAACCTTCATCTCCTGAAACAATACTCATTTAATGGCTTGTACTTGAACTGCTATAATGAAGCATTTGTACTGCTATAACAAAGCGACACCTCATTGGGCTCTCATGCCATAAACTGAAGCATACTATGTGCATAGCCCATTCCAAGCAAAAGATTAGGCATCGACACAGAAATGTGAGAAAAGCGGTTATAATGGCGAGACCATGATAACTATTCATATGGAAGACAATGCACCAAATTTAACACTGCCAGGGCACAACATATGCCAGGTGTGCAATGACGCAAGGTATCTTCGTGCAGAAAGCCAGACACACTCTCATACCATCAAAAGCAAGTACTATCGGACTGTGCAATGTAACTCGGGAAATTGCACAAAAACTGCCCTGTGCTACGACACCCGCATTATAGTTGCAAAAGCTTCTACACCGAAGAATGACTAAATGTATCCCTTGTTGCAACACACAACAGGTTTTTTTTTTATTTTGCTTTCAAGATCCAAATCAGAGAAAAACACATGAATCTAAATACCACAATCTCACCGGTACAAGGTAAAAAGAATGTATCGTCCTGTTCTCTGATGAATTTCCTCAGCAGGATCCTAGCAAGAGATACTTTTTACGATAAACAGAAGGACAATCAGCTATAAAAGTCTAGTGGGCCTGCAATTTTGTAAAAATGCTGCATTCCCATGTAGCCTTTTCTGAGTTCATTTTCTTCATTTTCAATCTGTAGTAGCTTTTGAAATGTACACTGCTATCCAATAAATCATAAAAATATCATAAAAATAAAGCTGCAGTATGTCAGCATTTGTGGGGTCATGTCTTTTCCATTGTCCCATGTTTGCATACCCCATCTTTCTTAAACACCGATAAATCGGTCCGTGTAGCCTTTTCAAGCTCAGTGTTTCAGTCATTGGTGGATTTCGATATGGACACTGCTATCCAATAGATCAGTTCCCATAGCCTCTTTGATGTTTGAATATGTAGTGGCTTTCGAAATGTACCCCCCGATTCAATAAATCGGAAATGGCACACTGTAGCAAACCAGACATTTATGCTTGTCATGCAGTCTGTGTCCCATGAACATTTGTAGGTTACTGTGTACAACATTTATATCATGTAAGCCTCTAGGTGCCCAGAAAAAAAACGTACTAGAGACTGTATACAGGCCCCCTATTTTCAATTTAAAAACAGACACACACACCACACTGCCATTAAAAGAGGGGCGGCTCTGAAACGTGCAGTACACTGTTGTCGTCAACTGCAACAAAAAAAAAAGTTCTATAGTAACAAGAGCTGACAAGTTTACAAAGCCTATTTACAAAAACCATTCACACTATGTATACGATCACTGTTTTGATTATGGCCTGTCAAAACAGAGGCGTGAAGAGCAGTTCAGAGAGCAGGCTCCAAGAGGTCGCCGGCTTGCCTCAGTTTGTGCAACTCTTGAGAAATCACCTCCAAGTCCTGCGATAGAGACAGAGTATGAAACAACCATATTTCCTGAAACGAGCTCGCATCAAAGGCCCCAGTAGTATTGCCTAAGCAAGCACACTGAGCCAAGATGATTAGGTTTCGCTGACACTTTCGTCGCTTTCGTATACATGACTGAAAATTATAATTTTGGATGTCTTTCTGGCTACATTTTCAGTATTTGAAGTCTTTGAATTATATAAAACAAATTAAACACGCATTTTACGGCCCACACCACGTCTCAAAGGGTGGTTTCCCGGCAGTGCGGCTCAAGCAACCCCAAATACAGAATCAACAGGTACATAGGGTAACACTCAGGAGCTGCTACACAAATTCAAGGGGCCCTGCAACACTTTTTCAATGTAGTCAGAAAACGCTGCCCATTGGACATCTATGCTTCTGAGAAAACGTGAACCAAAGATTTTAGTGTAGCACATGGCCCGAAATTTACAATTCATTTGCAAAGTCAGCTAGAAATTATTCCAAAGGACACCATGTATCCAAATGAACACGCCTTATACCCAAATTCACAATCACTGGCTGAATAGAGCATTGTGAGCTACATAGTTACTAACGCCACTGTGGCACGCCACTATGCGCCTGCTCGCACACTCGCAATCTCACTGAAAGTAAGCAAAACGCAAGTTCTTTCGTCCATGCCATCCCTCCCTGCTTAACTTCGAGAGCACTCGTCGAGACGAGAGAAGAGAGAAGACATTTACAGCATGTGACAAATCTTGCAACTCCCTCGTACTACGTAGATGAACTCCAAAAATTTTTGGAGTGGTCGATTCGTGAGGTAATAGACTCTTTTAACCCATATACCATATTTACTCGCATGATTTGGGCACTTTTTTTGGACAATTTGGGGCCCTGAGATGGGGGTGTGCAAATTACGCGATGATATTGCGAGCGCATACGAAATATTGTGTCACAGCCCAATGCGCGCAGTATATACATTTAGAAAAAAGAAAATGAATTAGACCACCAAACGAAGTGTAGTTGTTAATTTTCGAAGAAATAGCGCGTACTTTAACCAGTCATAATTGGTCACGCACGGTCTAGAAGGAATCAGTGATCGCGAAGTCCGATCGGGAATCATCATCGCGGCCGTTGCCACTGCCCTCCCGTAGTGCATCGTCCTCGGTTCCATCGAACGCGTTCGAACGCCCCATTTTCTTGAAGCTCTTTCGACAATGCTGGGAGAAACTAGGTCCCACGACACGGCGATACCTACTAAGCATCCGCACATAATTGAAAAGGCCTCCTTCAACGGCAGCAAACTTGCATTAGCAAGTGTGCACTCTTTTGCTTTGTCGCATACCGATTGCTCTGGTTATCACGATGAAGTACGTCCCCTTGAAATGCTTTGCGGCAACACTCTTCTCATTTTCTTCAGAAAAATTTACAACAGCGAGTTTCAGTTTCGCTGTATACATATATAATTACTGTAGCACATCGCAAGGGAACTGACAAAATGCGTCAGCCGGATGGCGAAACCTCAACTTCCAAAAACGACCAAGCATGCGTTTAAGCGTGGATGCAGAGAACGAGGGTGACAGTTGACGCAACAGGCCTTCGCACACCTCCGTCAGAAAGTCGTCCGCTAAAAGCCTTTATTTATCAAGGTGGTAGAGATTGGGAGATATGGGGAGGCAGACGCTCGAGGAGTTCCCTAGATCCGTCAACAGGTTTGAGGCATTTGCTCCCAGGCATTTGCATAGCAGATGGAGGTCCAAGCACATGGGAGTGTCAGTGCTATGCAACTCACATTTGTTGCATAGTAATACCTAGTGGCTGGAAGTGGTTGCGCTCCTAGATTCTATACAGTAGACTCTGTATACAGTAAACCTAAAGCGAGCAAGAAAATATCTTCCATTAAACGGGAGCTCCCTTTACTGAGAGATGTCTAGTGTTGCAGTATTCAGGGAGGAGACCAATCGTACTAGAGTGGTTGTTCGGTCTACGCAGCAATTCTGTTCCGCTTGCTAAGAGTCTATCCTAGCCTCATAGCACTCACAGGCAAAAAAATCAGAGATGTCATTAAAGCAGCAGGAACCTGTAAACTGCAGTTTATGGGAGGGGAAAAACTGCATGAATTAATGCAGTGATCCATTTTATTACACCAGTCCCGATGCCAGTTTTGTGACACATTACGCACCCACCTTTTGCAAGTGCATGTTTTTGGTGAGCGTCTCCTCAAGCATTCGCTGCATCCGTCGGTTGATTTCCTTGAGGTTCTCATCTCCTTTGTCCTTGATAAAGTCCACTAGTCGCTTCACAGTCAGCTTCTCGGTGGAGGAAGGGTGGTGGGTGCCCGAGCATGGCTCTGCAACAATGGGCACAAAAAGAAACATGATTTAATAATGAAATTAAAGGGAGTGCTGACGAGATATTTCTAGACTTGTGCAAATAGTGAATTTTGGGTTTGAAGCAAATTAGAAGTGAACAGTGATTTTAGTCAAATAATTTTGAATGGAATTCAAATAGGAGATACCACAAATTATAAATAAATGGGCATATTTGTCATGACATAACTAACCTACACAATATATTTAAAAAATTGAAACAAGGCCTGTGCAAATTCCACTTTTTTTTTTATTCAAAGGAACTGGAAACAGGTTTACGTAGTAGCAGAATTTGACTTTCGTTAGAATGACAGTGATAACCTGTAAAACATGTTTCGTTGTAAAATTTACTATATTTATATCATGAGAGCCAGTATAATAAGCTTTTAAACTTTAAAAAAAAGATGAATACATGTGAGGTTAGTCTGTTCGATTATCCTTGAAGTGGGGCTTCGCGACAGTGTGAATTCTTTTAGATGCGAAGCGGTTCTTTGACTAGCCTGTGTAACGCTGTCCCTCCGTAGACACCCACTGCGCATGCTCGCGTCTCGTGCCTGCCGAGTAAGACATTCCAAAAACTGTCGCTACCTACCCCTCTCACGCCTCGTAAGCCCTATGAAGGCAAAGTCTGCTAGTAAGAAACCTACTGCTCGCACTGCACAACCATTCACTGGCCACCCCATATATGTAGGCATTGGATTGCGTGTTCGGAGTTCACTCAAGAGCGCCTTTACTTGGCTTTGATTTGATGAGTGCCAATCAATGTCCCGACCAGGTTAAGCATTAGCGCCCGCTGCTTCACATCTGCACATGATTCCCTTAAGCGAAAGATGGCAAAACTGTTTCCCATTTTTTTTTTTTGGGGGGGGGGGGGTATATATATTCGTGGTTTGGCACTTTTTGACTACCGGGAAACCCCTTTACAGTGGATCACATCCAAATTAATGGGGCCCTGCAACACTTTTTGAGCATGGTCAAAAAACGCTGCCGATCAGTAGTAGAGGCTCCCGACAACATGCAAGCCAAATATTAATAGCGCAGCAAGCGGGCTGGAATTCACAATAATTTATCAAAGCCAGCTAAAAATTGCTTTTTCTTCTCTCGACAAATCACACAATATACCCAAAAATCACACGAAACAAGCCAATCTGTCAGCCATTGGCTGATTTGAACATGGCACGCTCGCTCATTACAGAGATCACCGCAGGAGGCTGCTACTCGTCCACGCATGCGTGCACGATCTCACTAAAACAGTTGCGCATTCGAAGAAAAAAATAAAAAGTGCTTTCTATGGCCCTGCGACTCCTCCCTGCTTAGCTTCAAGCGCTTTCGTTGGAACGAGAGAAGAGATAATGCAATAGCAGCATGCGAATAACATTAATAACTCCACTCGCACTGGACACATTTTTAAAATTTTTGTGGCATTAAATTCGTGAGGCAATAAGCTCTTCCAGTGAATTCATTCCATGGTTACTTGAAAAAGTGTTTCAGGGCCCCTTTCACATGCATTTAGATAAGTGTTTCCACAGCTTGGCACTCCTTTACTGCAGTGAAACCACCTTTATAAAACTTATATGCTGCCTAATATACGCTTTATTCGTTCATTTCAAATACTTCAAAAATTTCAACAATATAAATTCTAACCAAGACAAATTCAAGTATAGTAATATTCATTCTAATATTTAAATAGTCTAAATATTTGAGGTTTTTTTTGTGTGTGTGTGAGTGTACGTGTGTCAGTGAAACGAGGTTCTGCGATTGAACGGAATGGAATGAAGAAACTTTATTTGAATGAAATGAAAAACTGCGACTTAAACTACGGAACAAATACAAGCATAAAAACACCTGAGATAACTCAATGCAATAGCTTTCCAACAGTGTCCACCTAGGTGGTACAGTGGCATACGGTGCTCCGCTGCAGACTTGAAAATGCTAGTTTCGATCACAGCCATGGCAGTTGCATTTTAACGAAGGTAAAATGACATGCACTCAGAAATTATATTGCAGGTTAATGAAAATCATTTGGACAATGTTTCAGAGCTTTCCACTGTGGTTGCATTGTTCACTTATGACTTTGGGACGTAACACTCCAGACATCGTTACTATTTTCTGCAGCAATTTTCGGCTCCGATTTCATCAAATTTTGAGCCTGGCTCCAGCGTTTGTTTATAATATCTAACTACATCATAACACCAACAACGTGCACATTTTCAGGACTATCCAAGAGACAGCAACACCTTACCGCATTCAACTAACTAGAAACAAGCCAACAAGAAACTCGAAGCACTCGTATAGAACGGACATATTACATGAGTGGTATATTGTCTGTTATCCACCTAGAGTAGGTGAAATAAAAATACAGGCAGCCTATATACCTGCTTTAGATATTGCAGCTTTCCTGAAAATCGTCGTTGCAGTTGCAATGCCAGTCTTTGGAAAAAGCCCTGTGGTCGCACTACTGAAACTGAAGCCAAAAGTGGTGTTGCGCCACAACTAGGCTACTTCTGTAGCCATATGATAAAATATTCCCCAATTGAAGAGCAGGAATTGAGGACTAAGTAACAACATAACTTGGTTTCCAACATCTGCAGTTTGCATCATAGCGGCATAATTTTGACACAAACACGAGCTTTCGGAGCCATATTTAGCTCAACATAATGCGGTTATCATGGGCATGTGCTCATAGAAGTTGTTACACTAAACAAAGCAATGTCATGTTTTATTCATTGAATACTGTATATATATTTTCAGGCATAACTAACTAGAGTAAAAAGTAAAAAAGACAAGGTAAAAACGACAAGATGCAGTGATAATTGAATTACATGCAGTACTACTGTATATGCATGGCTACTTTTTCTCCACAGCTTTCACACTGAATAACCACAGGACGTTGTCCCAGAATGTAGCTTGCCCTCACCATATTTGCTGTCCATGCAGTAGTACTGAATGATGGCTGTCTTGTTGACCAGGTCATCAGCCATGGAGGAATTGCTCACTTCGAGGTGGTTTATCTGGAGAAAAAACAAACTATATATACTTAACCATCCAAGTGAACAGTGAAAAACAACATTTACGAAATGATTGATTAGTGGGGTTTAACGCCCCAAAACCACGATTTGGTTATGAGAGACGCCGTAGTGGAGGGCTCCAAAAATTTGGACCACCTGGTGTTCTTTAACGTGCGCCCAAATCTGAACACACGGGCCTACAACATTTCCGCCTCCATTGAAAATGCAGCCGCCGCAGCCGGGATTCGATCCCGCGACCTGCGGGTCAGCAGCCGAGTACCTTAGCCACTAGACCACCGCGGCGGGGCAACATTTACGAAATAGTATTGACAAATATGATCATAGACGTAAACCTACTTCGGTGGCAAAAACCTTCCAGCAATTGTTTTATGCCAGTATATGTCTTACATCCATAAAAAATGACCAATGATGGCATGCAATACAATGTTATGAGGTGCATGAGCAAACGGAGATGTGTCACTCGCATGTAGGCATTGTGCAAGAACGCTGTGCTGTGGCAGCAGCCCTGAAGGACGACAGAGCGTAGGCTACTACTAGATGGTAAGCTGCTAATAGATTGAGGCTGAAAGACCGCACAGTCAGCAAATCAATCTGAACAGACGGCAGCAGAAAGTTCACCCGATGCCTTCTCTTGAGATGGAGTGTGATAAGCCAAAAATGGACATTTTTGATGCGAGATAATATGCCTGGCCACTGCTGCTGTCTTCTAACAATACAGAGCGATACAGTGTACATACTGACATACAATGCTATTGTACTGCTGCATTTTTCTTGACACAAACTGCTAGCTCTAATCCACACAGATGCTCTCTTCCCACTTTTTAACACTGTTTGACTTTTTTTTCCCTTTCACCACTTATTGTACTGTCCTTGCAAGTCTTCTTGAGAGTCCTTATTAAACTACACATTTCTGACCCACAAACTTCAGACAGAATGCATTTCAAAAGGTCGCCCAGAAGATTGCCCAGGTGAGTAAAAGTGTGAAAAAGAGTGCAACCGAGGAAGAGGTAGTACTTGGAAGAAGGCCGAAGGAAAAATTCCTAAGCGCACTACTACAGGCTTACATGGGGTTCCCGTCAGCTTTATCAACAAACTAGGACACAGCCCTAAAGAGGCACTGCTGAAAGCCGTAGAATAGTGCTTACAGGAGAACAAAATACCGGACAGTTAACAGAAAAGTAGAATGAACTTAATCCATAAAGGCAAGGGAGCAAAAAAGTACACTTCCTCCTGCTAAAAAAAACCATGTGTAGATGCGAAGCAGTGGGCGCTATCGCTTGCACTGGCAACAACGTTGATGCTGGCGCTCATCACGGCATTGCGCAGGAGAGAAACCCAGGGAGGTGAAAAGCACACAGTGATGGACCAGTGTTTCTTACTAGAACATGCCAATCACTGTTAATGGGCAATGAGATAGAAGACTCTTTTAATGTGCACACTGCGAATTTTTATTGGTCAACAACGCCCAGGAGAAATCTCAAACCGTCACTACCTCGGAGGCCAAGATCCAGTGCCTAAATATACAGGGTGGCGAGTCAGCGGTTGTGCAGTGCAAGCAGTCGTTTTTTTTTTCGATCAAGGAACTAGCTAGCAGGCGAAAAAGGAAGGGGGCGTAGGAGAGGAGAGGGGATACGTATGCGCAATGGGGGTGTAAACACTTCAGGGAGAAATGCCAGAGAAGAGGGGGGAGCGAGCTTAGGTTAGCAGACACTTTCTTCATCGGCGTTGCGAGGCGAGAGAGGAGAAGAGAACGCGCAAGTGGAGTGAGGGTGGTCATGCCGCAAACCGGATGGAGCTCGACCTTAAGTTGCTTCGCATCTAATAAGGTCTAACAATTTAGACAGACACTCCCAAAACCCAATTTATAAATCATCTGCCAGCTTAAACCATAACTGCTAGCCTGAGCCAGTCAGACTTCGCATTCCCATTCCCACCGAAGTATCATTTGCCTCTTACCCCTTTCTGGTCCCATGCCCCACCATGGGGGTCTACTGGCTAAGGTACTCGGCTGCTAACCCGCTGGTTGCGGGATCGAATCCCAGCAGCGGTGGCTGCAATTTCGATGGAGACGAAAATGCTATAGGCCCATCTGCTAAGATTTGAGGGCACGTTAAAGAGCCCCAGGTGGTCAAAATTTCCGGAGCCCTCCACTATGGCGTCTCTCATAATCTAATGGTGGTTTTGGGATTAAACGCCACATATCAATCAAATCAATCCTTTTTCTGATCAGTTTGGGGAATCGTGCTATGGACCCACCACTTTCGCAGGAGAGCATAAGACGTCGCCAAGCAGTTTCCTCTGGGCTCTATCATTAACAGTAATTCAGAACTCACTGTCCTGTTGTGCCTTAAAGGGGCTTTGCAAAACTTTTTGAGCATGATCAGAAAATACTGTTGATCTATGGTCGAGGCTCTTCAGAATACGTCAGCTGAACATTATAGCACAGCACGTGGTCTGAAATTCACAACTACATTATTGGCCAACTTGAGCATCGTGAGCTGCGAAGTTAACATGTCCGCCATGATGTGCGGACAAACTATAATTGAAAGAAAGATGTGCATTCGGAGAAAAAATGAAAAGAAGGTGCTCAAGGTCATGACCCAATCTGACAAAGGGACGCATCTTCCTGCTCCCTCATAACCTCCCTGCCGACATAGCTTCAATTTCAATTCAATTCAATTCTTTGTACAAAAGAAGGGAGAAAGCATTTGAAGCAAGCAAAAAATCCCCCTAACTCCACTCGTACTAAACGAACCCTAAAAATGTTTGTGACAGTCGATTGACGAGACAATAAGCTCTTTCAACGAAGCCATCTGAGGTATACTTGGAGAAGTTTTGCAGGGCGCCCTTGAGATTTCAACACCAACCCTCTGAGATGTAGGTGCAGCAGTGTAAGCATGCACGAACCTTCTCCTCCAAGATCCACTTCTCTTCCTGCAGGGCTGCAAGACGACTGACCAGGTCATTGTTCTCCTGTTCCAGCAGTCCAGGGGATGCCTTGTTGGGAGGCGGGGGAGCCTAGGGCCAAATACAAATGAATGTGCTTAAGCTATCTGCAATATACGCACCCACAAGATAGGCCGTCATAGTAAAGCATGCCACCTCGTACTCTTGTTCACTAGCCTCCATTCCTCTATTCCCATTTCACTATTCTCGTCTTTTTACATGATTCTTTACTTATGCAAAGCAACCCACAAAATTTTTCTATCTTGACTGTTTTCCTCATTTCGTGCTCCCTTCACTGTTAGTGCCTCTCGACTATAGTACTAAGTACCTAAGTGCTTTGGATGGACCTGTGCTGCCATCTCATTAACATGAACAGAGAAGCACTTAACTCAGCCATATAAACTGCTTGAAAGCCAACAAACTATTTTAGCTCAATAAAGCTTTAAAAGTGTCTTCTTTAGAGTGTGTTTTCAGATGGCATTTTGAAAGAATTTACAAGCGGACAATTCTAAAGGAATCTCTCCACACCTAGCTGGTCTAAGGTTCCAAATCTACTGTTCATACAAAGTACTGAAAATTGACTCTACCAGCAGGTGATGTTGAAAAAAAAAAAATGCCACTCCATGCATGCCTGTACATGACTAAAATATGCCTGGTTAGCCTTTCATTACCTGCACACTACTCAAAAGCTCCGAAAAGCTTGTGTAAGCTTTCCTGCTTTGCCTCAAGAGCTTAGTTGTGCCAGAAGAGAGAAGGGCACAATAAACTGCAGCCATAGCTAAAAAACACTCGTGTAATTAGTGACCTTGTTTGACCTAACAAACAAGCGTTATGCTAGAGAATTACGCTTTGACAGTACAACCAACCTGCTCTCCATTCAATGACAACGCTCCATTGCTGTTATTGTTAGTGCTGTCCTTGGAGTTCTCATTGTTGGCAGACACGTAGCTCCAGGAGCCAATGCTACTCGAGTCACCTCGTTGACGCTCCTCGCAGCTGATTGGCTGAAACAGGTCATCTGAGCAGAAACCAACCAACAAAGATGGCCTTCGTAAAGGCTGACAGATACCCCGGGAAACGCCACAGCTACTGATCTTCTGAACCCTAGATATGCTGTCGAGTACCAGAGCACGGGCTTGACACCTGGCTAGGGGTCCTGCTATGATGGAGCTAACAATGCAAAAGAAAGCTTACACGCTATAATTTAGAAGCAGATTAGAGAACCTTGGTCTGTGAACATAAAAAAAATCTAAGCAACACACTGATCTTCTGAACCCTAAAAGATGTGCTGTCGAGTACCAGAGCACGGGCTTAACTCCTGGCTAGGGGTCCTGTTCTGATGAAGCTAACAATGCAAAAGGAAGCTTACATGCTGTAATTTAGAAGCAGATTAGAGAACCCCGGTCTGTGAACATAAAAAAAATCTAAGCAACACTACCTACAATAGAGCATGGTGTGTGTGATATCACCACTGTCTGAATCGCACAGGGAGCAGAGGTGATTTGACAAGTGATTCCAAAGGTGGTTCAGGACGCCTTGATATGCCACACTCACTTATTTGCACACATGAAACAATGACAAGCTTCTAGATTAATACTCTATCAATCTAACTCCGCATTTTTTCATTAATGGCCCCGTGAGGTGTAGAGATGCCTGTTGCGCCTACGAAAGCTCAACGCCAAACTTACCAGATCGTCCAAGGTTAGAATCATTGAGGATTTCCTGCAGCCTTTCTTGAAGCTTATCGGCCCGCTTCCTCTCTGTCTGAAGCTGCCTTTTCAGCTCCTTGACCTGAGATCGAAGCCCAGAGATAACGTGAGCAAACGACAGGACATCGTTACTACCACATACTCACCATTGACAGGCCCTTCTTGTCTTGAATTTTGCGCTCCTCCACACTGTCTTTTATTTCCTGCTTCAGCCTCTTCACTTCTTCCTCAAACTCACACTTCTGGCTGTTGGAGATCTCCAGCTGTATCGTCAGGTCCTGGCAACACCAAAGTTCACAAGCAGTTCTCATGAAAGCGCTCAGCAACTAGATAAAAAAAATGACTTAAGGATAGGACATGACTGCACTATTTAAAGTGTTTCTAACAGTATAATAGATCCTGATATGAAAATCTAAAAAAAATGCATTTTCATCACTGAGGAGCTATGTAAGCATACAATGACACAAGATATGAGGAACTAGCAACACAGACAAAGCCACCCATTCCTTCTACTCGTCTCAATATCATTTTTATATTTTAATTATTTTATTAATTATTAGTTAATTAATACCAGCTAGTTCAACCTTCTGCCATTCTAAACATTTGTGTGTTTTACACACTTTCCATACTCTGCATACATCTGCAGAGCTGAAATAGCAACCACAAAACTTGCCTGGTAGTTTTACTTCGATAAACCACCCTGTGTTTCTTTGGTTCACGTTTTCTTTAAGGCTTACTGAGAATGACACAGGTGTTTTGAAAGCCTCACAAAAATACATCAGCCCTCAAGATGCACATGATGGTTCAAAAATTACTTGACATCACTTTGCTTTCGTATGCGGTAACTCTGTCCACTTCACAGTAATCATTGCAGCATTGCACTCAACTTGTGACACTTTTCTTAGGCAGCTTTCACCTACAATCACTAGCGAAGACGACGCCATATCCGCAGTATGACAAGAAAATTTTGTTTAATTGATAACACTGCAAAATGTAGCAAATTTAGAAAGTTGGACAAAAGTATGACTCATAAAAGAGACAACTGAAAACCACCCGTTCACCACAAAGAGCAGCAACAAAATGCATACAGATTTCTCAAAAGCTTCGTACTTGAAGGAAAAGTCACCCTGGTCTGGCAATCAAACCCAAGACAAGTACGTTTCCTTTTGATCCACGAGCCAGGATAAACTTTTTATTAACTTTTTTAGAAAGTTTTAATTCCTTGAAAATAATTTCTTTAAGGTTTTGTGCTACAAACATGTGGTAGTCAATTATCAGTTTCATAGCTTTTCTGGCGCCTAGCGGAATTCCGCAAAGCTCATTCGCAAAAGTACGACCTCAAGAGTGATGCAACCAGGTTCATAACACATAACGAAGTCTTTTCTAACAAGCACCACTTAGTTACATCGACGCAAAACAGGAATGGTGGCAGTAAAAGAAGGCATAACTGGGCAAGTTCTCACCTTGATCGCATCGTCCAGCTGTGCCTTGAGCTTGGCGTAGTCCTGTGACAGGCGGGTCCGGCACTCCTCCAGCTCTTTCCGGGACGTCTCGATGGCCGCCTGTAACTCGTCCACTCGTGCCTGTGCCTCGGCTCGCAGCTGCACAACTTCTTCCTTGAGCGAAGGCAGCAGCCGCTTGTACATCGCCAAGGCTGCCTCATTCTCAGCAGCCCTTGCCGAGTGTTCCTGCAACAATGCACACAGGTACAGTTCGTTTCACACTTACACGCACAAATCGCGGTGCAGCCAGCGCTGCAGTCACATATAGGCAGCAGCTCGCACATGCTTAGACACTTGAAGGGCCGTAGTGTTGAATCGTACCATATACTATGGCGGCACGTGGGTACAGCGCTGGCCGCACCAAGTACCATGCGATTTGAGATTTCCCATAAGTGTGAAACAGACTGTACACCCAAACCTTGATATAACGAATCCGAATATAATTAAATATCGGTTGTAACAAATTAAAGTAAAAATAGCCTTTCAATAGATATAGCGTTAGAAATAAACCTTTATAACGCATTTCTGGATATAACAAACTTATTTTTGTGTAAGATGCAACTTTGTTATCATGAGGTGTGAGTGTACAATGAATGCTTGCAACTGTGGCATCTATGGTTACGCCTGTATCCTAACACAGGATAAGGCTTTGCTTGAGATTCCCCGTCGTTACGAAGAATCAACAAGTAAAGTTGCGCTTTTTTTTAACACTCTTCCATTCTCTGCCAGCTGGCCACTGCAATGTTCCCACCCCCATCCTGAGTGACCATTCATTGCACCAAACTCTGCAAGCGTTAAAGAGGAACTACAGCGAATTGTTTAACTTGCTGAGATAATTCTGTTTCCAAACAGAATTGATAGTCCTGCAAAAGCTAGGGTGATTCATTCTGCACAGGCACTTGTCAATAATTTTAAATAAGCAATAACGACGAGTCAATACAGAAACCAAAACAGGGAGCTGCTCCATCATTTATGGTAGGTGTCACAGGTCCCGTTAATTAGGGTGGCGATCGCCGGGCTAATTCCAAGGGCCGAAGTATCGGCCTCCCGAACTGCACCACGAAAGCGTGGACAATTTAGAAGCGGTCCTATTTGGCGCGCCAGCGGACGCCGGCTGTGGCCCAAAGAACAAGTCAGAGCCGAGAGTTGATAAACAAAAAAGATATATTCTCAATTATGGCAGATCAAAACGATACACAAATATGCACACTCGACAATAGTTGAATACGATATGTCACCAATCAAACAACGTACTACACAATACAATCTGCCACACTTGAAACAACGGACACAAACAACAATACGCACTACAATGCAATCGCATGCATCGAACAACCAAGACACTTAAAGACTAAGAGTTCGAAAACTTATTCAGTCCGAAGTCCTTGGAACAAAAGTCGGAATGATACTCTTCCGAGAATCACTCACTCAAAGTCCAGCGCTGTTGTCGTTCCGCTGTCCCCGAAGTTTCTCTTCCAGGAAACCCCGCGTCTTCAATTGGCCGCTCTCCAAGCACCAAACTTCTTCGCCGGTAACACGTCGGCTTCCCACGCGTTGCGATTGCAGGACGCGTCTTCGCTCTCTGGGGGTAGTCTCGCACTCTTCTGCTTGTAGCACGAGTCTTCACCCCTCAGGGGGAAATCCTCTTCATTACCTCCTTTGTCACTGAGGACAAAAGGCTTCGACCACACAGCGGAAAGACCCTACGCACACTAGCGCAACATTCCTTCTTCTCCTGCTTTGTCACTAAGGACAAAACCTTCGCCCACAGATACGGCGGAACACCCTATGCACTCTGGCGCGAAATTCCTTCTTCTCCTCATCTCCCATCTCTGCTGCTCGGTTAAATACCTTTCGCGCTGGATTCCAGAAAATTCTCATCGTTTCGTCGGCGCGATGCGCAGCGAAGGCTGAGGAAAGCGCGAGACGTTTCGAGGGCCGTCTGCGACACTTGACGCAACTCGGCATCGCCACACCCTTTTCCCTCGAGAACCTTCCAGGGCTTGCTCGGCCGCCGATGAAAGGAGGATGGTCGGCGAGACTACGCTTCCGAGAGGGGAGGGACGGCGCGCCCGGGGAGCCTTTGGATGTTTATTTTCTTCTTTATCGTTGACCTTGAGGCGTCTCTCTAGCGCTTGGTCGCGAGAATTCCGCGGCGCGCCCTTTTTCTGAGCGCTCGTTTGTGACAGTGGGTATCGTATGACGTCACAAGAATCCGTCGCCAATGACGTCACGAGATCTGCTACACCCCACTACGGCTGGCCAGGGTGTAAACATAGCTCTCGTGCCTCTTTTGACATGCGAAAATAAAGTTCGCGAGGTCATCCGACGTGGAATCAAGATGTGCCAGCTCATCTGAACTTACCAATGAAAAGGTCAGCGATGATTGCAGCTACTGTCTGAGCGCAGAAGCATCGTTTTTTTATTTCGACCTGCCGACGCGTGAAGCATTTGACATGCTCTGAATAGATTGCCTCGTTGCTCGATATTGCAAGACCAGATGTCAACGACAACTAACACACTGTATGCAACTGACAAAACTGAACTCTGCTCGCGTTGTCATCGCCTCATAGAAGAGAGCATGTGCGCATCAGGCTGCTGGAAAAGTCGGGTTTTTTTAAAAAAGGGTATCGCCCTTACGTCACATACATAGGGTGGCCCACGTTTACAATTGTGATTCCAGAATCAGCTAACAATATTGCAATTTGTTTTCTGGAAAACTAAATGACTTGCGGTTGTATAATTTGGCACATATCACCACGGTACCAACACGGACACATGCTCAAAGTTTTATTGAAATCGACGAATATCGAAAAAGCACCAGAGTTCTTCTTTAAGATCATCATATACGGAAGAGCGTCATTCCTCTTTTTTTCTTTAAGCATTGTTAGTACTGATTGCACGCTGAAAGCTGCATTAAAGGCACGCAGCTCAAAGAAAAATGTTTTCGCCAGCTTTCCTACCTGCTCTTCCAGCAAGGCGGCATTGAGCTGGTTGATTTTCTCCTGGAATCCCTGTTCCATTTCCTCCAAGGCCTTCCTGTGTTTGGCCTCCTCTTCGAGCAGGTGGGCACCCATCTCCTCAACCAGAGCCTTGCGTTTTTCAGCCACCTGTACATCACACATGCCAACCCGTTCAGTTACGCATCATGTTGTTCTAATAATGATTGCTGGGGTTTTACATGCCAAAACAATGATATGATTACAAGGCCCGCCGTAGTGCACGGCTCCAGAAATTTCGAGCACCTGGAGTTTCTTAACGTGTGTCTAGATCCAAGTACACGGACCTCCAGCATTTTTTCTCCAATCAAAAATGCAAACACTGAGACGGAGATCAAACCGACGACCTTTGGGTAGGCATACAAGCACTGTAACTACTGTACCGCTGTGGCGGATAGCATGTTGTTCAGGCACTGCAATGGCGGTCTCTGCTGTACAGACACGAACTACGCTGCCATTTCCTTACCTCTACATCAGGATGTTGAGCGCACGGCATAACACATACTCAAACTTTTACTAGCGAGCACTTAAAAAATACCACACTTATCTTGCATCAAACACTTGGAAATTAAGTACAAAGTGTAAGGTTACAAGGAAACTGTGCTTTTAGACTTGTTGAAAGCAATGAAGCCGACATAGACTATGGCTAGCTGTGCCAGAGTAAGAAAACCCTCAGAGCACTGGGCAATGGTAGATGAATCATGACTTCTTGCCAGGCCCCATGAGTTTGCATTGCTTCAACTGCAATTAGAAGAATGTAAGTATGGCTTCACATTTACCGTATTTACAATGATTGTAAGACCACTCGAATGCTGGTCGACCCCTCTAAAATTGCACGGAAAGAATGAGCGCGTTTCATTAAAAAAAGTTATTCACAATGTCTCGAAAAAAAAAAAATTAAGTAAAAGGTGGCTTCACAGCAGTGCTTCAAAGTTGCACAAAAAAACTAGCTTCGCGGGAATACGCAGGGATCATCTTCAGAAAGACTTCGCAACTGAAACTAGTTTTCGTCTCTAGGTCTACACCCCCAACTTTGGAAGTCATAATAGACAAAATTGGTCGACCTACAATTATGTAAATACAGTAGACTGGCTGAATTGATCAGCTTGAATTTTGTCAGCAGACACTTTTCTCAAGTTTATGGGAAGATTATGGGAACAAGTCTATGGGAACAAATGAGGTATAAGATTCTTATGACATGTATTTAAGATTCATTGCAAGCAAAAAAAAAAAAAAACTTTCTTACCTTGTTGGCTTCCGAGGCTGCCATGGCACTGCTTCGCGATGCATCTTCCAAACCATCGATGGTACTTTGCATGGCATTAATCTTGGAACCCATCTCCTGGAAACAAAATAAAACTTGTCCGACACTCCAGTCAAGGAACTACAAACATTTTGCAAGGCAATCATAGCAATGGCACAGGCATTGTCAGTCAAGAAACTAAGCAACTGGGACACAGAAAATATGCTAAACCCTCGATATGATGAAGCCAGATATAACGAAATATTAGTTATAACAAAGTAAATAAAGAACAGACTTGTAATTGATGTAGTGTTAGAAATATACCTTTATAAGAAATTTCCAGATATAACAAACAATTTTGTGTAATATGCATCTTTGTTATGAGGTTTGAATGTATACTCATGCCCTAGATCTTCTCAGATGACAACATTAAACTATTCAAGAATTGCAGTTAACATATCAGCAACAGAGCAAACCAGCCATTACATGCAAAGCAGTTGCATAGGCTGTGTCTAACATAACAGGGGCTAATAATATATGGGGTATTACATTATGATTATTACGAGGCACGGCATAGTGGAGGGGTTTGGAAATTTCTACCATCTGGTGTTCTCTAACATGGACTGACATGAAACAATACAAGGACATTTAGTATTTAACCCCTGTCGAAATTTCAGCCCCATGACTAGGGTCGAACCAGCGACCTGCTAGACAGCAGCCGAATGCTGTAGCCACTGTGCTACTGCGACAGACATTTTAATTCTCTAGTAAGTGTCGTCAACACCAGACAAAAAGTGGTTTTCATAAAAACGAGAGTCGTGAAAGGCTAAATTGTAACAGTACCAGTAATGAAGACAGTGCTATTGGCAAAAATATATCCTTACACCTCAGAAAGTGCGCTGCCTCATGCCAGGGAGGAAATTAGTTCTCTGCTGACTTGTTTATCTGCCAGCTACGAGTTCTGAAAGTTGCACAATAAATTGGCTATGAACATTTCAATTCTTCTCAACTACAGTCAAACTCCTTTATAAGAGTCACTGGTATAAGAGACGATTGAGTTTAATATGCTTCAGATCGCCTACAGTAAAATATGGGCTGATGAGAAAACACACACGAGACACCCTGCTCATAAGAGACATCTCATATAAAAGACAAGAATTGCTGCCCGGAACATGCCTCTTATAAAAGGGTTCAAATGCACGACAAAGATGCAATGATCTCTATCCATAATGAAAGAGGTTACCTCATTCATCTTGAGAAGGTTCGCAACCTGTGCCTCGGCCTGCTGGCACTTCTCGGTGGTTTCTCGGAGGAGCATCTCCAAGGAAGCCTTCTCGGCAATGGCCTGATGCAGGCGTTCTGGGGAGGCATTGTTCAACTGCAAGAAAATTAAAGCAGTTGAGAAACTATTTCCCTGTCCTCCCCGCTAATGGTCACATGAAAGACTCGTAAGAGCCACTTTCGCAGCCTGGCAGGTGAAATGTTGTGCCGAAAAGCGGCATTATCAAAACAAAGAGTTCAGAGCACTGCTATGCATCTAACTTGAACGAAATAAAACTGCATCATAACTGAACTCCTGCGGCGACCAGATCACAAGTTTATATTTGCTATTATTTTAGCACACAGTAACATTGAATAGTAGAATGTGGGGTAACTCTCCTCCGAGTCTCTCGGTGCCCTATATAGTAATTCACTTATGATGTGGATAAACAGTGGCACGTTTGCACAAGTGCCGTCTCTTTCCCTTGCTTGCAGTTTTTTCATGCAATCCTGTCTTTCTGAATGAATGCACCAACTAGCCACAGTACATGTGTTAATTGAATGTACATTAACATTATTTTTTTTTTACTTTTTCAGTATTTCCTCATAATTTGGCTACATTTCGTTACAATTTGGTTACACTATATTTCTAAGCACCAAACCATCACTGTCAACAATCCCGACTGTGGCCCCAAGTCTCAATATTCTAATCTGTTAAGGCATAAGCTTAGGTGGTTTTCAGGCCCATAGAGTAGTGGTCATATTAGACGAGCTGTCGAGTTGTCTTAAATGCATGGAAACAAGGGTGAAATGTTGAAAATCATTCGCTTAAGTGAAATTACAAGGTTACATGCAACGAAACACAGATATGATTTATTAGGCAAATCGTAGACGATACTCAGCATGAATTTTGACCACTTGAATTAGCACCTAAATCTGAGTACACAGCTGTTTTTGAATTTTGCCCCGATCAAATTGCAAACACTCTGATCGGATACCGAACCTGCACCCTCACGCTTAACAGAGTGGCCTCACAGCCGCTACACAGTAAGTAATCACTCTTCAATGACATTATTCATCACGAACCAGTGTCGCGAAGGGTGACCCCTCAGTTGACTGTTCTCAAATCAGTTCTGGGGGTTCTAGCATGGCATATAGAAAATTCAAGACATGCACCCCTCACTTTTGTCTCCAGCTCAGTGATCGTCTCCTCGAGCTGCTGAATTGTCGTCGTGCTCACAGTCTGGTGATCCTGCTGGGAGACCAGGGCACTGTTGAGCTGGCTCTGCAAGCGCTGAGTCATCTCCTTCAACTGCTGGATCTCACGATCCTTGGCCACCTGCATTGTCTCCAGGGCCTTCCTGTCAAGCCGCACAGCGATTCGCTCAGTACTATTATCTCGCAAGCAAGCCTCACTAAAAAACCAAACTGGGCCGAAATACTCACTTGCTGTCTGCAAACACTTTGTCCTTTTCTTGCTGAATCTGAAGAAAACTAGGATGAAAGAGAGAAAAACAGTGTTTATGTCTTAGGTGGAGACTGCAGAGACTTTGCTAAGAAAGGCAGAGTTTTGCCTGAAACATGTTCTTTAAGTTCTTCATCGATTAACATGAAACTTGCTGAGTTTGCATATATTTGTGGGCTGATTTCAAAATTCCAGTTGTTTCCCTAAAACATTATGATGTTTTTAAAATATTGCTCAATCCATGCGCCACATTAGGAGCTATAGTTGGCTTACACTTGGAGAGTTCCAAAGTACACTCACGCCTCGATATAACGAACCCAGATATAATGTATTATTGTTTATAACCAAGTAGGCGAAGAATAGCTTTGTCATAAATAATGTTAAGAATGTATTTTTATAACATATTTTTTAATGTAACAAAGCATTTTCGTCGTAGATGTGACTCTTATAAAGAGGCTTCAAAGTAAATAAATTTACAGAATAATTTCGAATGACAACTGTAGGCAAAAATACAAGAGTGGATATTCGAAACCCATCAGAACAAAAGCTATGGTATGTTCAGCATTCCCACTAATCTCCCAACGTGATGCAGACTATTTCGTGAATGTTATCAGAACTTTTGTTCAATTGGGTTTAGAACAATCATTCTAGTTTTCTTGTATTCAGTTCTTATCCCAAGTCATTCTGATGATAACAATTATTGGGGTTTAATGTCCCAAAACCACCATACAATTGTGAGAGATTCTGATGAACTTTTTTACTTTGTAGCTCTCTCAGTTTTGGGCATATCCTGCTCTCAAAAAAAGCATAGTAAATATCTCATTAGTATTTTGAAAACTAGATATATTAATAAGAAAATAATTGCATATTTGAAATCTGCAACCAAATGTACATAAACAAGGCCGGTTTCATCTCAATTGATAAAAAATTTTTAAAAGTTTTTGGGCCCCAAATACAACATCTACCAAAATTCTATATCTTCAACGGTATTCAAAAGTGTGCATAAACATAAGACAACGTGTACCTTTTCCCTCATTTATTTCGAGATCTAAGAAAGCACCTCTGTTACATTCGATATTGTATTCTGAATGCACTACTACACTTTCATCGTGCATAAAGCTAAACTTTCAAGCAACTGGGCTTCAAGTCTAACCAATAGAGCTAGGTCAACCTACCAAGTTACCTACCCCAAGGTTCACAGGTTAAACAATCAGGGGATATTTAAAAAAATGACTACAAACAGGTCAGCGTTGAGTGAAATTTAAGAGCCAAGAAAGTCATATATCTATATGACATCCATAATTACTACTTGCATTGCAAAATTAGTGGTGTACATTGTCACAGACGTTCAAGCCTTACCTTTCATGCTTCCGTTTTAATTTTTCCATCAATTTTTCATTCTCCTCTTCCATTGTCTCAGTCACTTCCTTTAATTTTTCCTGAAGTAGAACCAGAGACCAAGCACAAAAGTGAAAAGGAAGAAAATATTACAATGATGCTGCATCAACATCCAGCTGCAAAGTTTTCCCCAAAACATGTATTTATTAGAAAGAAACAACAAAGTGACTCTCACCTCAACTTCGGATAATTGTTTTCTAAGCATGTTCTTCTCTTCGATTTCAATGTTGAGTCGAAGCTTGGCATCTGAAATTATAGACAGAGAAACAATAAAATACTAATCAATAATAATTGTGGAGGTTTGACGTCCCGAAACCACCATACGATCATGAGATGCCGTAGTGAAGGGCTCTGGAAATAGCAACCACCTGGGGTCCTTTAACGAGCACCTATATCTAAGCAAATGGGCCTCAAGCATTTTCACTTCCATCCAAAATGAACAATAAAATATTCAAAAACATTCACTGTCAGATTTAACAGAAGGTAAGCAGGCTCGGGAAAACTTTTAAGACATCAGTGAGCAACCAAATGCACTATGAATAAAATTTTGTTCGGTTGTGTCAGTTAAATTGCTATTCCGCAGTACTAAAAGATCCACATTTGATGCACACAGATGCCTGGTAAACTGAAAAACATGCACGTCGAGGCAAGACTTGGATAGCACTTGTGGAAATGATGCATTGCACAAATACCAGCTCGCCAATGATTTTTCTCAGATATCAGAGATTTTGTACTAGCATTTTTGCAGACATTGGGGTTCACTTAACCCAGACTAAAATTTTGTTAAACAGCTCGAGGCTCGAGAAAATGCCAGCTAAATTTTACATAATGCATTCAAATCATCAGGCTTCGGTCTACTGAAAGGGGGGTGCTGCGACACTTTTTGAGCATGGACAGAAAATGCTGCCAATTAGTAGCCGCGGCTCCCAAGAGCACACGAGCCACACGAGTTAAACATTACAGCGCAGCATGAAGCCTAGAATGTACAATTAAATCTCAATGTCTTTTAGAAACCACTCCCTCTTTTCTCTACAAATGATGCCATATAGTACCCACATCCATGGCCATTGGCTGATTTGAGCCTCGCTAGCTGCTCAGTTAAAGTGGACGCCGCAAGATGCCACCACGTTGCTGCACGCGTGGTCACAATGAAAGTAAGCCGCACATTTGAAGAAAAACAAGAAAAAAGAGCGCTCAAGGCCAGGACATTCTCTGTCAAACTGAAGCATCTTCTTGCCCCTTTGTCGTCCCTTGCCTTTTTGTCGTAATTTTCCATGCACACACTGGCACGAAAGGAGAGAGAGACAGCGCTTGAAGCGTGCGACGAATGCCTCTGATAATATGCTCAGACTTGACGGATCCAAAAACATTTCGCAGCATATGATTGATCGTGAAGCGTGATACGTTAAAGGTAAGACTATTCTAACTCAAAAAAGTGTTGCAAGACACCTCGAAGGGCGCGTGTTTGGCAACCATTAACACAGGCACTCAATGACCTAGGGAAACAGTAGTCTCTCCAGACTCGGGACGATGCGAATGATGTTCAATGCCACATGTAAATCCAGCAACAGGTCGTCGAATTCTGTAAAGTGCTCCCAAAGAAGCTCTTCCAGGTAACCATCTCTACTGGCTGTCCCTTTGAAGCTCAGTTACCCTCTGTAGAAGTGAGAACATCCCGCCTATAGAAACACGAAAACTTACCCAATGCCCTCTGGTCGACTTCTTCGGACAAGCCGTCTTCCCCGTCGACCATGAGCGGGTGGTCGAGTGCAGGCAAAAGCCCATTTCTGAAATGCACAAGAAAGATGTGCACTGTGACCTGAAAGTATGCAGAACCCAATGAAAGGGCAGAAGAGCGACACTCACGTGGTTCCTCGAAGTTCTGGAAAAGAAGTAAAAGTACAAATTCAAGCGGGTTTCAGTGGCAGACCGTAATTAACCGGTGCAATATAACAATATGCATCAAACACTGAAATACCGCATACTTCAACTGAAACAAGGCGCATAAGTCATGGAAGCCGACATTTAAACTGCATCACAATGTTACGCAGTGCAGCAACAGTCTACTCTTAATGCCTGGTATTTCATTTCTACAATACTTATCTTCTTTTTTCACTCAAGACACCTTCTTTAAATGTAAGATGTGAGAAACAAGAAGTATAATGTCAGTTAATTAATGCCTGGATAACTGGTTGTCCAATAAAATAAAAAAATTGTAACTATATTGCAGGCAACTGAAACAAAGCACCTTTATATATAGCACTGAAAAAACAAGAGACGTGGCAAAGAGAGGCCTCCTTTCACCTGCAAGCGACTTTTGTAGGGCCAGGTTTTCAGCCTGCAGGCGGCGTATCTCATCGAGGAACTTTTGGTCTGACGGCTCAGGACTTCTCTTGGGCTGCCGCACTCCTTGCAGCTCCTCCAGCTTCCTTTCCAGTGCTTCATTCGCGGTGACAGTCTGCAGAGATGCACGAACAAAGCAGTTGCTTCGTGCAAGAAAGCCCAACTGCTTCAAAGTAGTACTGACACAAATTTTTTAAGCCGAGATAACTTGTGGGATACATTTGTGTGAGCATATACACACACCATCTATGAAATATCAATGGCTAATAAAGCCCGACACATATTTCGAACCAATGTCAACGCCCATGTTGCACAACTGCATAGGAAATGCCCCACCCCACAACATCAATACCAACTTGTTTTTAGGGTAAACATACAACTGCATGACGAATTTGCTTTGGCTGCCATGCTCCTTGAGAGTGTTCTTTCTAGCAAACCTTTTCAATGGGAAAAGAGAGTGCTTACATCATGCAGCTGCATGGGAGTACAAAAGGCTGACATTTTTGCCTTAGCAGTGCATTTGGGGAGGGGGGGGGGGGTCACACTTATTTACAACATTCCAGCAGAGATTACAGCAGCACCCCCAAAGCCTACATTGAAAAGAGTTGTTAATGCGGTACTTATGCACATGCGGTCTCGTGTGCTCATGTACCCAGCTACGATTACATGAAAACCTAGCTTTGTCCAGTCTTTCTCGGCACTCTCTGAAACCGAAACTCTGACTGGGAGCCATGAACACACCTCCAAATAGTTAAACACCACATACTCAAGCAAACGAGGCTTGCAGCCGCGATAAGTGGGTCATGAACAACTGAATGAAGGCAACAACAAAAAAAAATGAGATGTAAAATTTTGTCAGCACGAAAAGAAGATGTGCCAAAATTACCAAAAACATTTGTCCCCTAAATTTGTAGACCCTTATTTTCCCAATTAGAAGAGTTACATTTTTTCAATTCAATTAAGCTCGTTTACCCCACGTAATCACGTAACGAAAGACAACTCAAAGGTGGCTTCACTGCATGGCAATAAAATAAAAAACGGCCCGATATAAAAGCCAAGACACAAATTGCCCAACATGGACAAGTGCAGCCATCTAGTGTCAAGAAACACAGGTATATTAAGTACAATCTTCATCGGTTTGGTGTAGGACCAATTTTTTGTAGAAAAGAAGAAGCCATCATCAGTAATTTTGTTACAAAATCGCATGATGACCATACAGTTGAACCCCTTTACAAGAGACGTACACCAGAAAGCAATGCTAGTCTCTTATATATGGTGTCTTTTATAAGCAGGGCACCCCGTACGTGTTTTCTTACCAACCCAGATTTTAATGTGGGCACACTAGTCTCTCTTAGACCCATTTGTCTGTTAGATACACTCATATCTCATTATAAAGAAAGTTGCATCTTACATGAAAATAAATTCGCTATATCTAACATTCATTATAAATGGATGTTTCAAACACTGTATCTATTGCAAGACTACCCTTGATTTACTTGTTTATGATCAATATTACATTATATCCGATTACGTTATATCAAGGTTTCAATGTAAATCAGCGCCTTTTAAAAAAAAAAAACAATTTGCAAGCGCCAATTTTCCGCATGCAGTGCCTATAAGCCATGAAGGACCACACTCACGACAGGACAGCTCCTGCATAAGCGTCTGGTTCTGCAGCCGGAACTCATCCTCTTGGCTTTGCAGTTTGCGCTGAAGCACTTCGTTGTCCACGATCAGCTTCTCCACCTCCTTGGCCTTCTTGCTTCGGCTGAGGGCCTACGTGCAGAATGCCATTAATAGGCCATGACCCATTAAACCTCATCACGACGGCAACTTAGCATAACAGACAGTAAACATGAACTCAAGTCGCAAGAGTTGAAATACCTCACAATAAATATCGGACTCAAGTTTTTTCGTGACATTGATCATTTCAAGCCAGACATAACATATGCACAATACATCAGAGAGACTGGACAACTTCTTGAAGGTCATCGAATTTTCAAGTGCAGATGACGTCCTCCGTTATCCTTTTCCTGATCAAACTGTTCAATATTCACACAGTTTACCATCTAGCACTGTATCTATAACAACAAAGAATGCTTTTTTTTTTTCAGTACTGAAATAATTACATGTTCATGTACCTAGTTAAGCATGAACCCTCAACGATGTAATTCCTTACAGGGAAGTGCAGGCAGCTAATTAATAAATAAAATACATAAACAAGTACATAAATCAAATACAAAAGGTGCCATACAGCCCAGGAATATCTTTGTTACATAACACCTGTATTCATTTTAGAGGCATTGAGTTGCTAGACTTCCACGGACACAGGATGTTTCTATACTTTGTTACATCTAAGTTCAATATAGCATCAAATGCCTCCAATAGGAAATGTCTTGTAGGACAATGCACCTTTCAATCCTGGCTATATCAAGAGCATTACTATGTGAGAGTTTCAAAATGAAGTGAATCTGATTAACAAAAAGCTACGATGGTCCTGATCCCTTCTTTATAGAGAACTGTATTAAGGTTTCACTGTTAGCCAGAGCTAAAGTAATATTTGAGATCATTCATAAAACAGGGGGTTCTCTGTAAATATATGTGTCATCACATAAGAACAATACTGTCTCATACAAGACCTCATGCAATTACTGTTTCTAAACTGCCTTGCTTTACATTTATCGTACGCCACGTGGAGATGCTATGCATATGGTAAAGGACATTAAAGAGCATTAGTAAGGAGCCATCCTCAAAATTCTACTGCGTTTGTGGGCCAGAACAGAGCGATTCAGTGTTCTTGTATACTTCTATATAGCTGAGTTGGTTCTTTTATGGTTAAGTGCTGAATGGCAGCAGAACAGAACTATGTGAACAAAACTGTTACGCTGTGCTGGCTTTGATGAAAAACAAGTAGGAGAACACAGCCAACACACACATCAATGCAGAGCACATCATCACATCTAAATTTGTGCTGTACTCTGGCATTTGAAATTTTATTCTAGCAGATGCAGGGTCAAGAAAAATGCATGGTTCCTACAATAAATAGTCCTAGATGGAAGATTTGTTGCAAATTTATGGCTATGTCACATGCACTAATTTACATATATTGCACTATGATAGCAGTGAGGCAACATTCACACCATACCATGAAGTCAGAGACATTGTTTTAGTATCATTTTGCAACATACTTTATTAATGCATTACAATAAAGAAGTAACGTGAGTAGGAAAAACACATCTCTCAAAACCAAAAACAAGCAAGTCTTGAATCGAACAGTGTTCACACCTTTTTTCTCCACATCTGCAGTGTGCATTGTTTGATTATGTTTAGTTAGCGCACATGTAATTATTCTTGTTTCCGTTACAGGTAATATGTCTCAATAAGAGGATAACCATTATGATACAATTGCCTTTATGGACAATGAAGAGACACTTTCTCTAGTCGCTTTTCAAAGAGGAACAAACATGTGAGAGCCACTATCATGCAGCACTTACCGAGTGAGCCTTTGAGAGCTCCTTCTTGTGATCATCGAGACTCTGTCGAAGAACTACAAGTTCTGCAGAAAAAAAAAAAAAACTAGCATAAGCTTATGACAGACAGGGTGGCTGCGAACAAGCAGTTTATACAGTATGTTTCATTGTTACAAGGGTTGCCTAAGACGCAGCTTAAGCTGTATTCACACAACGGACATGATCGTGGACGAATCAGTCACGTGACATCAGTCTAATTCTTCCCCAACCAGCATTCACACGACAAAGGAGAATTCACGCTACAGGCAAGAATTTCATCATTGCTCGCTGAGGATCCCAACCGTGATTTGGGCTTTTGCGGGTTCACGAATCGCTCCGTGCAGAATAACGCGGGCACGTGCGAATGGCTGATGTATGGTGACGTACTACCGTATTTTCGCGCGAATAACCCACACTTGGGTTGAATTTTCAGTGGCAAAGTGGGGCTGCGAATAATATGAGAGGTTTTTCCTATAGTACTGCTTCATAGCAATGCGTATTGCGCTGTGAAGCCCCTCAACAGTGTAACGAAGGATACACAGGTGGTGTCCGCAAATTCGTGTTGCTCCGCAAGTAGTACGAAAGCTTGCAGACGATTTCGGTTTCGCTTGCTTACATCGTTGAAGCGTTTAGAAAAACGTTTGGGGAGGGACAAGTCAATTGTTCAGTGTAATGCTCAGTGTCACATTACAAGTATATTCTTTTGGACGTTTACGGCCGCACAGTGACCCTCCACCACTCTTCACATGCTGCTACGTTGTGGACACCATGTTTACGTTGTAAAAGGGTTTGCCGAAAAAGTGGCACTGTCTAAGAAATAGAAAGATGAGGAAGACATATTTGCAAAGTGATGATGATGATATGTGGGGTTTTAAAGTCCCCAAACCACCCATATATTACGAGAGACGCCGTAGTGGAGGGCTCCGGAAATTTCGACCATCTGGGGTTCTTTAACGTGCGCCCAAATCTGAGCACACGGGCCTACATTATTTCCGCCCTCCATCGGAAATTCAGCCGCCGCAGCCGGGACTGATCCCGCGACCTGCGGATCAGCAGCAGCTGCGACCTTAGCCACTAAACCACCACAGCGAGGCATTTTTGCAAAGAGAACAGTACCTGTATCTTACCCACAATTTCCCGCAACCATTTCGGTTCTATAATAAATGAAGCAGGATTTATTTCAGCAAGGTAAATTAGATATTATCAGTAAATTTAAGTACTACTTTTTGGCACGGTAGCAAGCATGCATTTCATTTCTGTTGCTTGCATGGAGCTGCCAAGAAAAAGTTGTTGCCAAGTGTGAGCACGCTTGACCTCTCTGGTACTGCTCGTTCTCTAGATCTCAACTCGTTTGCCAAGCCTAAGTCGATCCTTTCTGTCATTATGAGAAGAGTGCAGTCCTTCACCGCACAGCAAAAGCTTAAGATCATCATCATCGCCGAGGAATTCGAAAATCGCGAAGCGGGAAGATGAAGCGATGTAGACGAGTCCTGCGTGCGACTGTGGAGAAAGAATAAATACAGTCTACAAACCGTGCACCGCCACCGTAGGTCCTTTTGGGGCCTCAAGACCGGCGCCTACAAGAGCTGGAGGTGCGGCTAGTAAAGTCCATCGAAGATGAGCGAAGCAGGGGTCATGCCATATCAACCAACATGGCCTAAGTGGAAATGCGATGTCTGTCAAGGGAGCTAGGCATACCTCATGGGTTCCATGTGAGCCACAAATGGCTGCACCTTGTTATGAAGCGCCGAGGGCTCTCAATCAGGTGGCGGACTACAATATGTCAATGCTTGCCGGCTTCTTCCGAGGAGAAGCTGCTCAAGTACCAGAGATATGTAACTAGCTTGAGAAAGCAGCACAATTAGATTTTCTCACAAATTGGCAATGCGGATGAAACTCCCGTTTATTTTGAAATGCCGTCGGACACAGCGATTTGGGAAGACAAGCGGCAGTTCGGTGAGTGTGCTGACCAACAGGAACATGAAGATGCGCTGCTTAGTCTTGCTTTGTGCCTTCACCGACAGCACTAAACTGCGACTGTACATTATTCTGAAGAGAACTCTTCCGAAGATTCCTCTGCCTGCTGCTGTGGTAGTCCGTGCACACGAGAACACGTGGATGAACAGTGACTTGTTTGTAAATCAAGGCAAGATGGTATGGGAGAAGATGCCCAGTGCAATGCTCACAATGAGTTCCATTCTCGTTCTTGACTCGTTCCGTTGCCACACAATTAAGGAAGTGAAGGCCTTCAAAGCAACAGCACTGACAGTTATTATACCCGGGGGAACGACGCCAATATTGCAGCCTCTAGATAGGTCACTTAACAAGCCCTTCAAAGCAAATGTCAAGCGCAATTATGCCGAGTGGATGGCTGAAGGTCTCCACGACTTGATGCTGCCACGATGCATCTGAAGGCCTGATATTCCTCTATTCTGGAAGTGGATTGTCGAAGCATGGAAGGCCATTCCAGGTGAGATGGTGCTTAAAAGTTTCAAAAAATGCTGCGTCGGGAACAACATGCATGGAACAGCAGATGATCTTCTGCATAACCATGAGGACTGCGGCTCAAGTGATAGTTCTAGCAAGAGCAGCGACAATAAGTGAATTGCGACTGCCCCTGCAGACAGCGTCTCCTGCTTGCTAAATAAAGCTTTTTCTGTCTTCGTATGTGCTATGTTGCTTGAGCAGTAGATTTTGTAGAGCCTTCCCTGAATATAAAATGCGCGTGCGAATGCAGGGATTTTTCGTTTCTTTCTTGGCGAGGTGAAAGTATGGGTGCGGATTATATGCAGGGGCGGGTTATGCACTCGAAAATGCGGCACACAATCTGCAGGCTCGAATTGCAATTTCATACGTCGTGTGAGTACAGCTTTATGTGGCTGAGAGTACTGTGGAAAGGCTCAATTAAGAATTTTGCTGAAACAAAATATAATCGGCTCACGCTTGAAAAGATGAATTGAACATCACTGGGAGAAACCTTTGTCTCAGTGGACATCGAACAGGATGTCCGTATCAAAATCTATTTTTGTCACATTACTACCATGAGATTGACATTGCAATGAAAAGCAATGATCTATACTTTCAATTTTTAAGAAAGGGAACGTGGCAGTGCATGACCTGCGTGTTTCGGCGGCTGCTTGCAGCGCGTTCAAGCGAGAGCAACCATAGCTTCTTTTCATGTCATCTAGTGGCAAGCAAAGCAACCAGTCATTGGTGATATGAAGCAGGTAGCAAGAACTCTCTCCCCGCAAAAAGTCAGGCGTGTCTTTTTGCATAATCGCCTTGAAGGGGCTCGCAACCTTGCCTGCTGACGGTCCCCGGTTTAATGTCAACTACACTCACCACTAGATGACACGAAAAGAGGCTCTGGTTGCTCTCACACTCAGTGTTGCAAACAGTCGGCGGGGCGAGCAGGCCACGCGCTCGCAAGTTCCCTTTCATAAAAATTGACAAAGTACATCCCGACAAGTTGGATTCAATCTTCTTCACGGTGAGCTAAAGGGCCCCTGAAATGGCTTTGACGATTTTCGCAGACCCATTGAGCCCGCAGTATAAGTCTCTTACATTCACATCCCTATTTTCAGATGCCATTGATCTGATCATCGTCTCAGCATTTGTGAGTATGAAGGAAATCCAAGTGGCCTGGCTAGTGGCAACCCCTAGAGATCCACTAGAAGAACTTGAGAAATGGACTCCATAATTTCCAGCACTCTGGCAGAAGAAATAAATTCGTAGCTAAAACCTGGCCACTTGGCGAAGAAGATGAGAGAAAGAGCATATAGGAAGAATGGCAACTTTGAAATAGCTCACTTAATACAATGTGCTTTGCTTGAATTGTCAAGCAAGTTATTCATTCTAGCTCACTGTACTCAAACCCTACATAAATGTATTCTAACCCCTACATAAAGGGATCCTCTAAGTACAAGTCTAGTATTTCAGAGCTCAGTCTTTCACCCATAATGCATGTAGATGTGTAGATTTTTTATTCTCGTTGCCAATAACTGAACACAGCCCGCTATACATTAAGCTCTTGTGATCGTGTCATTTTTTGTAACATGACTATACTGATGACATGCTTTCTGGAAATCAAAGGAAAGAAACAAGCATCCATCGCGCTCGATAAACACTTGAGATAATAAGCCCTCGGTAATGGTACTGTTAGATTTCTTGCAGTCACATAACAGATTTTAATGGCTTATAAAACCAAAGCGTTTATAGTTGGGATTTTTTTCTCCAATTATCTCGGACTTCTGCTACTTCCCTTTTATTTATGTTCTTTTGTTTTACATTTTCTATAGTGCGTCTTAACAAGCAAAACGAAATGCGGCGCAGACTGCGCATGATTCAGCGCATGTCAAGTACTCTCCAGCGCTCGCTTGGCAAGTGGCGGGCCATCCGCCTGCTATGACAGCAAACGGCAACAGAAGCTTGATAGCTCAGACGGAAGTGAAATATACTGACACAACGTCCTGGAAGAGAAAGGATCACATGAAACCCAACGACAGCGCAATGCTATAACCTACTCATTCCCGCGTTGCATCACTAAAATGAGTTCTGACGAAACTACGCATGCTATACGTGTTTACTATACTCTTCAAGGACACCATCCGCCCTCCGCGCGACTTATGTAAACGCACGAAGGGAAAAAAAGAGTTCTTGCAAAATGTATATGTTTCCGTGGTCTATTCTGCAATCAAGTGGCGCAAGAACACTTACCTTGGTTCTGGCGCTTGCAGTGTTCGTCCAAGTTGTAGTTTCTACTCCGCAGGTCGAGCAACTGCGTCTGGTTTCATGCACAGTTTGGGAAGATCAATTAAGACATAAACAGAACACGACAGCGAGTTAAGTAGCAACGCCTAGTTACAAAGAGAGCATTAAACTTTTTTTCAAAAGCCCCGTTGCTATGGTAAAACAAATGGTACTGATTTCGAAAGTTGCAGCCCAGGGATGCAAATGCGAGAAGTACGAAAGCAGTGCGCGAATAAGACGCTTCTGGTGCGGCACAGCTAGCACCAGCAATTTACACAATATCTGCCTCGAAGTGTTTCGTATCAAGACTGCAACCGTGGCGCACCGAACACAAGAGTAATTGCGTGATGATAATACAACGCAGTATTACTTGCAGGCGTTGAAACTCGTCGTCGGAGAGCGTAGCCGCCATGTTCCCATCTTTTCGCGGATGACGATGACGGCGACACCTGCCGACTCTGCGCTGCTAGCGCTTAGCTTCTTAGCGCTACTTAAAATAGCGGAGGCAACCAGAAACAGTGTACACGTGACCAGAAATGACGTCCCAATTAAAACGTGACCAAAACAAACGCGACACGTGATATCATTTCTACACGTACAAAGGAGTATGATCGCGACCTCAGCTCGTGAGAATAATCTGGCCCAACGACAAAGCATGCCTTTACGGGCGTGTGTGCGATCTGTGCAGATTCTACATCACGATTAGTTTACGGTCGCCCGGACGGGCGTTATCGCATTACGGAATACGCAATCGTAGTGCAAATAATGCTTTAGCGTATGCATCAATGTGACGGTCCCATTGTTACGTGGAAACATGGATAAGGGTGTGCATCAAGGTCCATCTTCGGCGCACGGCTCGTGCGGTCCTTACAACAGCGAAGTGTACGTGCGCAAACCTGGAAATACCACCATCCAAGAACATGTTTCCAGTAGCATGGAGGCCGAGACATATTGATTCAGCGGACGATGCTGCGC
>WOVY01015222.1:0-15414 GCA_013436015.1 Rhipicephalus annulatus
AGAAGAATCAAATTTTATTGTCACTATGAAGTAAAGTCATTACAGACAGTATACAGAAGGAGGTCCCATAGTCGGAGGGACTGAATTGGGACCTTCCTTTGCATGATGAACATAAAAACAAAATAAAACATAGCTTCGACAGGAAGGAAAAATTCCAATAATCATAATGATATAGGTGATCAAGCACATTTCATAATATAACGGAACCATGTAAACACGAGATGTAAAAAGAAAAAAAGAAAAAATATATAAATATATATACACATATATACACACATACATATATACACACACATATATACACATATATATATACACACATATATATACACACATACATACATGTGTGAGAGCATGCTTTAGGGGCTATGAGAATGAAGTGCTACGTGTTGTATTGGTTGACAAAGAGCTTTTTTTATTCTTTTGCAAACGAGTGTGGATTCATTACTTTTAAGATGGATGGAAGTGAATTCCATATGGAAAGTGAGCTAAATGAGCGGTTTGTTTGCCATAGTTAGTCCGGGCTTTCGGTAAGATGAAGTTTTTGTGGTACGCAAATCTAGTGTTGTTGGTATTGAGAAGGTGAGGAGGACGGGATGATGGAAATGGGAAATAGCTCATTGATATGCTTGGATAAACATATGACTAGATTATACTTAACCATATCGCGCACTGTAAGGATGTTGTAGCTGTAGAATAGTTGTTTTGAATTGGTGTAATGTGAAACTAGAAGTGACCATTTTAATTGCTTTGTTTTGAATAGTCTGTAACGGTGCGAGGTGAGTGTTGTAGTAGTGCCCCCAGGTAGTTATACAAGTAGTTGATGTGGAATGAATAAATGCGTAGTTATAGTGACAAGAGAATGGAACGTGAAAAAAAGGGCGAGACCGAATGAGGATGCGTATACCATAAGACAGCTTTTTCTTGACATCTAAAATATGAGAGTGGAATTTTAAGTTTCTATCTATTTTGACGCCCAAGTAAACACAATCATTACTAGCGTGGATCGAATTATTTGGGATACTAATTGTGGGATCTGTTACTATCGATCGCTGATGTGATGAAAGAGAATAAATTGGGTTTTTTGAGGATTGAACTGTAATTTGTTTAGCTTACACCAGTGTAGTATATTGCGAAAGATCTGTGCTCAGCTTATTTATTAAACAGTCTATGCTATTATCGGAACTAAAAATCGTCGTATCATCAGCGTAGAGCAAATATTTACAGTGTATGATAAAATTAGGTAGATCGTTGATATAGATTAAAAACAAAAGAGGGCCCAGAATGGACCCTTGTGGTACTCCTATGTTCGTTTGTTGTTTGTTTGGAGTAGGTACCGGAAATACTGACCGTTTGGTTTCGATTAAGGAGATAACTGCGAATAAATAACAGAGCAGGACCACATATTCCCATTGCTTTCCAGTTTTATGAAGAGTATCTGATGGTTAATAGTATCGAAGGCTTTTGTTAGGTCAACAAAAACAGATCCAGCTAAACTGCCATCGTCAATCGCCTGTTTTAGAAATTCAGTAAGATATAATAAAGCGAGATCAGTAGAATATCCTGTTCGAAAACCAAACTGAAAATCAGTAAGAATGCTAAACTTTTGAAGGTTAATTAGTTAGGCGCTTTCAAATAATTTCTCAATTACTTTGCTGAGGAAACGGGAGCACACATATAGGCCGGTAGTTCGTTACCAATGATCGGTCTCCTTTTTAAATACTGGGGTAACTCTAGCACGCTTAAGTTCGCGAGGAAAAGTCCCCTTTTTAAATATTAGATTAATGACATCTGCAAGAATGTCAGATATAGATAGAGCAATCAGCTTTATGTGTATGGACTGATGTCGTCCTAGACCAGCGCTAGTGGTTTTTAGATTCCGAATTACCGCGGTTACTTCATCGGCAGAAGTGGGGAACAAATAAGCAGTCTGTCACTGAGTAAAGCCTACGTTGACTTGTTTTGGGTGACACATAATACCAAAAGCTGCTGTCCTTGTGGGCAGGACCAGCTTTAGGAAGCTGTGTGGCTTGCCGGTAATTAGACTGGTTATCGTGTTTTGAAGAGTGTTGCTTTAGCTCCAACTCCTCCTGATGTTCATCGCGGTGGTGTAGCGCTTACGCTGCTCGGCTGCCCACCTGAAAAGGTCGTAGGTGCGATATCTGCTGCCACGCTCGCATTTTTATTGAGGGGTGAAATGGTAGTGCATCGTGTACTGCATGTTGTAAGTGCCACGCTAGCGGACGCCAGATGGTCGAAATTGCATTAGCCCTTCACTACAGCGTTCCTCAAGGACATGTCGGGGTTTCAGGACATATACAATCTCAGATTCCGCAAGCTTATTCACATATTACTCATCAGAAGAAATCGTCTGGAAAGTATATTATTGTTTCGCCGTTCGCTTGCAATTTCTTTTGTTTGTTTGCATACCGCGTTCTTTTTTACGTATATAACTCGCATTTCCTTAGGCTCGATATATTGACTGAGACTGTCAGTACATTGCCGAGAAAAAAAAAGAGGGCCCGCAGTTTATTGCATGTTTACAAACATACATAGGGCGAGTTCCCCTCTCACACCCAACGTCTCACATTAAGGTCACTTTGTTTTTGTTTGAATGACTAGTTAACAGGCTGATTTGTTTAGCAGCATTCTGGTTGAATATCATGCTTTTTATGACTGTAGCCATATCCGGTGACGGACGGGCCCTTTTTTGGGCCTTCGGTTATCATCTCTATTTCGCGTTTTGATCATTCTCAAAATGTGCGGAGCCTTCGGTCAGACTGCACAGCGCTAGTTGGGCATGCACATCGCTCGCTGGCCACACAAGCCGGTGTTTGCTTGCGGGGGAGGCGTTGTGCTTACATAACGAAACTAAGTGTGCATGTACGCCAGGAGGCAAGCACGTGCGCGTGTTTGGCGAGCAATGGACTCGCCGTTGATTACGTGTATGCGTGGCAAGCATGAGATGTGCGTGTGTGTGTGTGTGTGTGTGTGTGTGTGTGTGTGTGTGTGTGTGTGTGTTGTGTGTGTGGTGTGTGTGTGTTGTGTGTGCGTGTGTGTGTGTGTGGTCCCGGTGCTGTTGTGCAGACGTCAAACCTATCATGAGGCACTGCATACGGCAAAAAAGCCATTTCACGTATTATTCTGTGCAAACCAAGGACAAGCGTCTTCTTCATAAATATCTAGTTACGCGAGGAGAAAAAGTCTGTCGAAGCATGCGCAATAGATTTTGCTCTTCCATGTGCTGCGAGATACACGTACACATAAACTACCACGACTGACAGAAGGTTATCAGCGGCACGCTTGCTTTATTTTGTTTCGCTTTCTCTTTGTAGACTGCAAACGTAGATCCTCCGCTTTCGGCTGGCCGGCGTGGTGTTCTGCGATGCGAAGTGTTGCCATTGGCGACCCAAACAATGTCCGCCTCGTCAGACGGGCGAGGAGGTTGTTTCATTTTGGAAAGGGTGTACACGCTAGCGGCGAAAGGGGTGCCTGCTTACGAAAGGATGACCTGGCACCTCTTGCCTCAACAACCGACAGACGCGTGCCGTGTTTGTGGGTAAAGGGGCTCTGGGCGCATTATTTAGGGGCTAGTTGTACCCTGCGTGTTAGGCTGGCTCTTCAGATAGAAAGAAAAAGAACGGGGTCAGAAGACGACTGACCACCATATATCTTTAATCAAGCCGTTTGGACGCTAAGTAGAAGTGATAAAGAACCACTACATATGAAAACCATGGGTTTCGTACTCGCGACTGTTTTATTATTAGGTGATCAAAAGGCTAGCGGAACTGTTCACTGTGAAGTTCGCGTGCGCTGCCATTCGTTAGCGATTGATGAACTAAGTCAGGAAGAAGTTATGAGGGGCTATAGCTTGCTGGTTTCCTGGTTGTATGGCGAGGCTGATAAATTTGAGAGTAGACTATTGAAAGCTACGTGAGCCGTTTTTTTTTTTTGTAGACTGTCAATAACTGCTTGTTTAGTATTGCGGTGCTTTTAACGAATAGCGAGGTACGAATAACGAGGTTTATTTGAATAACGAAGGTACCAATACGTATGCGTACAAGTCAGCGCCCTCCAACCCCTCCTTCTTGAGGCAGCAATAAAACGATGACCAATTAACGGGATGTGCGTGCAAAGATTGTGATAGATTGAAGAGCTCGTGGATCTGAGACGAACAGCTCCTGCTAGCACATTCAGAGCCTACCTGGTTAGTCGGCTTTCTAGTGACGCTCCGGTGTTTTGCGCAAAGCTTGTCAACGTTTGTGCGGGCACCTTTTGAGATATTGCGCTAGTTTTGTCGCGTCGATAACCGCTACATCGTTGCGAAAGGCTGTCTGGCTTCCTGTTTTTTTGTCTGTTTTTTTTTGTGCTTCACATTGTCGTTTTTGTGTATTTGGGGGGTAGGGGGATATGACCGCTGTTGTTCTAGTGGTTGGAAGTTCTGTGGGTTTTATAGATAAGAAAAATTGGGCCTCCGAGCTGCCGCGGGCGTACAGCTATCGCTCGTTCTTATCTTGCGCGACTCCATCCAATTAGGATGTCAGAAGTTCCTCCGGTGCGCTGCCTGCTATCGCGGAGTACTCGCCCTGACAGCGCGCGCGTGTTAATTCTCCGGATAGATTATTATGCGTAATAACCCCTTGAACGGTTTGAACGTCAAGTTGGGAATTGTTCCGGTTGTGCAACGAGCTTTCTTAGTGCATGAGGTATATCAATGTTATCGAAACCGAATTGTGCCGTACCGTTGTTTAAGTACGAGGTGGGGTTCATTTGGAGATGAAAATGTTTGAAGCCCGTGGGCTTAGATTAGGTGCACGTTAAAGAAACTCAAGGTGGTCGAAATTTCCGGAGTCCTCCACTGCGGCGTCTCGCATAATCATATCGGCGTTTCGGGATGTTAAACGCCAGACATTATTATTATTTTTATTAGAGGGCTCCATCGAAGTGCGTTTTGTTGTAGCTTTCCAGTTCTCTGTCACCACGCTTAAGACATGCGCGCAACTTCACGTTTGGGGATTGATTAATATGTGAGATTTAACGTCCCAAAACCACCATATTGTTACGAGGCAGTGGGCATGGCTCTACCGTCGTGGACAACAAATCGATGAAAAAGAAGTGGACTCGCCGCGCGAGAGACTGGCAGCTCTGAAGCGTCACTTTTACATGTAAATATAGGAAATACGCTCATTTCTCTCTTCCGTGTGTTTGCGATCCCCGTAACAAATTGGTGGGAGTGCTGGGTAACGAAGCGCCATACAACGGAGCTCCGCAGTGGTCGTCAAATCGGAGTTTCCGTGATGGAACACGGGACTGATCCCACGGCCACCTCTCCATCGGCCTCGGCGACGCCCGCACCATCCACGGCAACGCCTCCACTGGCCCCACCCCCACCCACGTACGTGCTGACGCATCCGAAGCATCCTGGAACGTTCTGCGGTACGGACGAAGTTGATGTCGACGACTGGATAGCCGACTACGAACGCACCAGTGCTCTCAACCGGTATGATCCGACTCTTATGCTGGCCAATGTGCTGTTTTACCTGAAAGGCACGGCCAAAGTCTGGTACGAGAACCATGAGGAGGAGATCGGCAGTTGGGACACCTTCAAGGAAAAGCTTCGCGACTTATTTGGGAAGCCCATCGGTCGAAAGGCGGCTGCAAAGAAGGAGTTGTCTATACGTGCTCAGACGTCCACAGAGCCGTATATTTCATATATACAGGACGTGCTGGCTCTCTGTCGTAAAGTTGACAACGACATGTCGGAGTCTGACAAGGTTGGCCACGTCCTCAAGGGCATAGCGGACGACGCGTTCAACCTGCTAATGTGCCGGAACTGTGCGACCGTCGACGAAATTATTGAGGAATGCCGGCGTTTTGAACTGGCCAAAAGCAGGCGGATTTCAAGATCATTTACTCGACTGCCGAACACCGCAGCGACGTCCTCCTGCGAAGATGGACTGTCCTCTCATCGGCAGTCTTCACCAGCGTCTGAAATTACGCGAATTGTCCGGCGGGAAATCGAAGCAATTACACCTACTCTTCCCGCCAACGGCCACGTCGATTTGCAAGTACCTCAGGTTTGCTTGGTACAGTCGATTGTGCGGGAAGAACTGAGCAATTTGGGCTTCGATGTCTGCGCCGTTGCTCAGTCTCGACCAATTGGCTTCCGTTCAAGGTCGCCGCCTCGCCCCAGGTCACCACCCCAAGAAAGGTCTTATCCACGCTCTCGCAATCCGGCCGAATGGAGAACTGCGGATGATCGGCCGATCTGCTTTAACTGCCGCCGCATAGGTCACGTCGCACGGTATTGCCACAACCATTGGTCTTCGTCCCGAAACCAGTATAACACTGCTCGCCGCACCGATAGCTACCGTCGTTTCCAGCCTCCTGAGCCGATCGCCGACAACTACCGCCGGCCTCTGCCCGTCGATTCCTACGCCTGCGATGCCCCTGATACGCAGCACAGCCGCTCACCGTCGCCTCGACGTCACCAGTCTCGTTCGCCGCCAGGACGTCGCCCGTCGTCCCCTTCTCCTCTACGACGACGCCCGACCTCCCCGCTCAATTCTCACCAGGGAAACTAAGCGGTGCAGCTCTTGGAGGTGAAGCTGCATCCTCGATACCGACCTCAAATCCTCTCCTTGTACTGCCGACACGACGAAATTTGATCGACGTCGACGTTGACGGCCTGACTGTTTCTGCACTTGTTGACACTGGGGCGCATATTTCTGTGATGAGTGCCCGACTTCGTCGCCGCCTGAAGAAAGTGCTCACACCGGCTGCTCTTGGCATTATTCGTGTCGCCGACGGAAGAAGTCTTGCCATCACAGGAATGTGCACAGCACGCATCACTATAGCCGATCACCCCACATCTGTTCTCTTTGCAGTTATTGAGCAGTGCCCAAATGACCTAATTCTTGGTTTAGATTTCTTGTCCACCCATGCTGCTCTCATCGACTGTGCAACCGGCGTTCTTCAACTTGAACTGCCTCGACTTGGACCTGTGCCGTCCTCACCGTCACACCGCTTGTGCGCTGTTGATTATGTTCGGCTGTCACCGCAAGCCACCACGTGTGTTGCCTTAACGATATCACCAGCTCTTCCTGACGGTGACTACATAGTGTCTCCATTGGTGGATGTGCTCTTGGCTCGAAGTGTTGCTGTGCCGCATACAATCGTGACTATTGTGGACAACTACGTTCAGCTTCCGCTCCTTAACTTCAGTAGTTCGACCCAAGTTCTCCCGCAAGGCATTTCGTTAGCCCACGTTTCCCCACTTGATGCATGTAGCATCGTGGCATTGGACCCTGAAGACTGCTCGTCCCCTACTGCAGCCAGCCGAGCAAACGCACCTAGCGACGAAATCACGATGATGATCGCCCCTGATCTTCTGCCCTGTCAGTTGGCGCAACTCCACCACGTTCTGACTACCTACCGAGATATTTTCGACTTCGATGACCGCCCTTTAGGTCAAACGTCCTTCGTGCGTCATCAAATACATACCGGCGATGCTAATCCTGTTAGACGGCGACCGTATCGTGTTTCCCAGTCCGAACGCCAGGTCATACAACGAGAAGTCGAGAAAATGCTCTCCAAAGGAGTCATAGAGGCCTCTTCAAGTCCATGGGCGTCACCTGTTGTTTTAGTGAAAAAGAAGGATGGCAGCTGGAGATTTTGCGTTGACTACCGTGCCTTGAACAAGATAACCCGCAAAGACGTATATCCGCTGCCACGAATTGACGACGCCCTTGATTGCCTTCATGGCGCGCGATACTTCTCATCTATTGATCTGCGTTCGGGCTACTGGCAAATTTCTGTCGACGACTTAGACCGAGAAAAGACTGCCTTCATCACACCGGACGGCCTTTATCAGTTCAAGGTTATGCCTTTTGGGCTGTGCAACGCCCCGGCAACGTTCGAACGCATGATGGACTCTCTTCTTCGTGGTTATAAATGGTCCATCTGTCTTTGCTACCTCGACGATGTGATTGTTTTTTCCCCAACATTTGAAACTCACTTAACTCGTTTGTCGACCATTTTAGCCGTTTTTCGTCGAGCAGGACTCCAGCTGAACTCGAAAAAGTGCAATTTCGGCCGACAACAAATCACGATCCTTGGTCATCTTGTAAGTGCTGCTGGCGTCCAACCTGACCCTGACAAGGTTAGCGCTGTCAAGAATTTCCCTCTGCCTTCTTCAACCAAAGATGTTCGGAGTTTTGTGGGCTTATGCTCGTACTTCCGCCGCTTTATACGCGATTTCGCTACAATTGCACGACCACTAACTGATCTTCTCAAAAAGAACGTGCCCTTCTCGTGGGGCCAAGACCAAGCAGCTGCGTTTTCCACGCTGATCGACCTGCTCATTTCACCACCAATACTGGCTCACTTTGACCCGTCTGCGACGACTGAAGTACGCACAGACGCCAGTGCTCACGGAATCGGCGCCGTCCTCGCTCAACACCAGGGAGGCCAAACGCGTGTTATTGCGTATGCCAGCCGCCTTCTCTCCACATCTGAGCGAAACTATTCGATAACAGAGCGCGAGTGTCTTGCGTTGGTCTGGGCTGTAGCGAAATTTCGCCCCTACTTGTATGGCCGGGAGTTTTCAGTTATTACGGACCACCACGCTCTGTGTTGGCTGTCGTCGCTCAAGGACCCAACTGGTCGCCTAGGTCGCTGGGCTCTACGTCTCCAGGAGTATAACTTCGACGTAATTTATAAGTCTGGCAGGTTGCACCAAGATGCTGATTGTCTCTCGCGTTATCCAGTGGACCCTGCTAGACTCGCTGTCCATGAAGGCGATTCTTGTGTGCTCGCCATATCTGATTTGCACGACATCGGCACAGAGCAGCGCCGGGACGCAACCCTCAAGAAGGTCATTCAGCGAGTATCTTCAGGACATTCCGACCCTTCGCTCCGTCAATATGTCCTTCGCAACGACATTCTGTATCGTCGCAACATGAAGTCTGATGGCCCGGAATATTTGTTAGTTATTCCCCGACACCTGCGTGCCACTATTCTTCAACATCTGCATGACGCACCGACGGCGGGACACCTGGGTTTTTCACGCACCTATCACCGCGTGCGGCAACGGTTCTTTTGGCCTGGCATGTATAAATTTGTGCGCCGTTATGTCGCTGCTTGCGAGCGCTGCCAGCGTCGGAAACGTCCTGCTCTCCGTCCGGCTGGCCTGCTCCAACCTATCGACATTCCCCCGGAACCATTCTTCCGCATCGGCCTCGACTTGCTCGGACCTTTCCCGACGTCCGTGTCAGGCAACAAGTGGATCGCTGTCGCAACCGACTATGCGACCAGATACGCGATAACTCGTGCCTTGCCAACTAGCTGCGCTACAGACGTCGCAGACTTTCTCCTAAATGACGTCATTCTGCGGCATGGAGCTCCGCGCCAGCTTTTGACGGATCGGGGCCGCTGCTTCCTCGCAAAAGTTATCGACGAAATCCTCCGGAGCTGCTCTACCGAACATCACCTTACTACTGCCTACCATCCCCAGACTAACGGTCTCACGGAGCGTCTCAACCGAACTCTTACAGACATGTTGTCTATGTACGTCTCTGCTGACCACCGTGACTGGGACGCAATGCTCCCCTACGTTACATTTGCATATAATTCGTCAAGACATGACACCGCCGGCTACTCTCCATTCTTTCTTTTGTACGGCTGCAACCCTGCGTTGCCATTCGACACACTCCTTCCTTCTGCTACTATCCAACCAACGGTGTATGCGCAGGACGCTGCTTCTCGAGCCCGCGTCGCTCGCCAAATCGCGCACACTAGGCTCAGTGCTTCTCAGGCCGCACAAAAAGTCCGCTACGATGACTCGCACCGCGACGTTGACTACCCTGATGACTCTCTTGTCCTACTCTGGACGCCGTATCGACGTGAAGGTTTGTGCGAGAAGCTCCTCCCACGATACACAGGACCCTACAAAGTTCTCCGCAAGGTCACCGACGTCGACTACCTCATCACTCCCGTTCAACCGCACTCATCCTCTGCCACACCATCTACTGATGTTGTTCATGTGTCGCGCCTAAAGCCCTACTATACTGCCAGTCCTGATTGACTTAGGGGCGCCGTGACGGCGCTTTGTTCGCCGGGGGTGATGTTACGAGGCAGTGGGCATGGCTCTACCGTCGTGGACAACAAATCGATGAAAAAGAAGTGGACTCGCCGCGCGAGAGACTGGCAGCTCTGAAGCGTCACTTTTACATGTAAATATAGGAAATACGCTCATTTCTCTCTTCCGTGTGTTTGCGATCCCCGTAACAATATTATTATGAGAGACGCCGTAGTGGAGGCCTTCGGAAATTTCGACCACCTGGGGTTCTTTAACGAGCACCCAAGTCTGAGCACATGGGCCTACAACATTTCCGCCTGCATCGGAAATGCAGCCGCCGCAGCCGGGATTCGATCCCGCGACCTGCGAGTCAGCAGCCGAGTACCTTAGCCACTAGACCACCGCGGTGGGGCTACGTTTGGTGATGTCAGCTTGAGGAAGCCAAAGGGACTTAATAGGTAGCGGTTCGTGCATGCTTCGGTGGGGATTATTTACAGCTTTATATGCCGACAAAGCCGGAAAATAAGCGAGTAAGGAGACCTTTCGAGGTTACTTACCCTAGCAGCGTTTGTTCATTATTGCTTCCGTGCACTCACGGATCGTCGCATTTCTCACCTCCGGGTCATACTCAGATTGGCTGTAAAAAAATGCAAAGGTGAATCAGGTTATGGTTAAGGGGGGCACGTCTCATTGTTTCTTTTCGTAAACAGGAAACACGCACTGACGATTGTACGTGCCTGTCTAAACCTTAATTATTCTGAAGGCTATGCAGCTTGAACCTGCATTTCTGCTACCAAGAGGCCGAAAATTGCAGTGCAAACTCCGCATTAGCCAATTGTGATATTGTCATGACGTCAAAAACAGAGGTCTTGCCGCATAGATTGGGACAGCAGAAGCAGGTCAGTCCTGTTAATGGAACGCGCAAGCGATTTCTCTTTTTCATTCATTTCATAGTCCTTCATGGCACATGCACGACTGCCATCGTCTTTCTTGAAGCACGTAACATTATAGTATTTATTTGTAAACGCATTAGTTGGCCAAACATTTGACGACATTCGACAGCACCAGTGCGTACTAGTCGACCTTAGTTGTGATTTTCATCATATTAAAGCGCGTTGTAGAATACCTCTGTGAGAACTGTTGAAATTTATGAGGCCTTACGTTAATACTGTGCATTGTAACAGCTGTGTTTTTAGGGGCGAAGCTCCTTATGGCGTGGCTTGTGCGTCCCTCGTAGTACGTAACCACCAGTGGCACATACTCGAAATAGCGGTCCTTACAATGTCTGCTGATGGGGGCACTTGTATATGATGAATCATGATGAAAAGATGTGAGGTGGCTATGCTTGGAGTTTTCACTAGACATATGGACGGACGAACAGACTGACACATGCACGGACGGACAGACAGAGGGATGGCCGCAAAAAGAGATGGACGGCAGACAGACGAATGAACAACGGACGGATGCACCAAGGATCACACAGATAGGCTGACGCAGAACGAATGGACAGACAGACTGACGAACGCTGCGCCCCACCAATCATCATTCACTGCCGTGGGATATGCTGTGATTTTGTGCCTACTGCGTTTTTGTGTGTGTTGTATTTGCGCCGTCATTTTATAGTAACCAGGTGTTAACCAGTGTAAACAGTGTTTAAACATGTTTAACCAGGGAGTCCGATCTTCAAACTTGCAAAAGCGGTAATACCATTGCCACAAACCGGCCTCCTTATTTTTCACGCTTAGGGAATTGTTGTGTTGCACTTTTTGGTCGTGGATGCCTCCGTGAGAGGCGTGCTATAGGTCCACGTAATGGCATCCCTAGCCACATCCTTCAGCGCTGTTCCGCAAATGGTATAGATGGTATACGCACAGTTCAATCTATGCCGCCGTGACGACAGCGCGTGAGCCCAGCCACTCGGCTGTGATTGTAGCGCAAGCTGCGAAATACGTGAAGTATGTAGTCAAGCACAGAAGACAAGCTTTCTGATTGCTGTCGAATGGAATGTCGACAGTTACCTTTCGTGAGATGACTCGGCAAGTAATTGGTACTCCATCGCAAATTGCAAGCGTGTTCATCTTCATTCTGGTGTTTTTAATCTGATCTCCTTCAGCGTGTCTGCGTAAGCATTTCAGGTTAGCGACTGTGTAACAAAGGGCCCCATACTTACCCTTTACCCTCAACACCCGAACGGCGATGATGAAACGTTGCGCTGACGGGCGCCAGTCGTTAGTCTATCGACGAGCCGTGCTGAGTGCGCGAGATCTTCTCAAAAGCTGAGCATAGTTTCGTTAGTTCGCGGCTTTACGAGCTGCGCAATCGGACACGCACGCACACACGCATATGATAGAGAAAGCGGAAGGTTTACGAACAGACGATGGCTGTCTGGTCGTATTTCGCAAACGTTTATCCGGCTTTCACAGAAATAAATATGCCAACGCCCATCGAAGTCACGCGGCAACGTTCATACGAAGGTCGAGCCTTTAATTTTGACGCGTGAAAAGGTAGTGCGAAGACGTCAGCAAAGTTCCAAAGACGCGCTCACCGAGAAAAAAAAAAGTTGGAATATATCATGCGAAAATGGCGGTACGTATAATTAGTAAGATAGCGACGGAGTGCAGACGTCGAAGACGTCGACATGTCTACCAACCGTCAGCCATTCAAGTCTGGAGCCAGTCGTATTTGCTATAGCCTGTTCGAGGCATGCGGAGGAGCTAATCAGCATATTTCGCGAATCATTGATTTAGTCTTTAGTGAATTACTTCGGTTCCCTCGATGTCCCTTGCTTTTGCAACAAAGTTTCTCACCCAAAATTATACTGATTAACTCACCGTATTGGCTGGCGTGCAAGTTCTTTGTGGAGGACGCGGGTTTGATCGTTCGCTTCAATATGACGAGGGTGAAATTCTTCATGGTCCGCGTACTTAGGTTGAGGTACATGACAAAAAAGGGGCGCGTCATAGAAATGGACAACAAAAAACGACCGTTAGCGAGTGGTCAGTTGTGCAGACCACCTCTGGCAGCACCTCCTCCGCGGTGGTCTGGTGGTACGGTACTCGACTGCTGGCCCGAAGGTCGCGGGATCGAATCCCGGCTGCGGCGGCCGCGTCACGATGGAGGCGAAGTGCTGGAAGTCCGTGTGCTTGGATATAAGTACACGTTAAATAACTGGGTGCGGCTGAGGTTTCCGGAGCTCTCCACTATATGCATGGCGTCCCTCATAAACCCATGGTGGTTTCTATGCGTGAAACCCCAACAGTTGTCACTGTTACCACCTCTGTAGAAGACGCTCTTATTTAAGACCTCTATGAAAAGGCGCTTTTAACACGTGAGTTTTTTTTTTCACTCTCTCTGGAAGTTTCTCGCACTGTTATCTGATCTATATGTTATTTTGCCTGCTTATTTGTAGCAGTGTCTGCTAACTGGAAAAAAAAACGTCACACATCTCTTTAGCGCGATCTCATGTGATGCCACATACACCTGTTCCTTGCGCTCATCTGCTGTGCCACTACACGAATGTTCTCGTACGCTTTCCGCCCCGCCGCGGTGGTCTAGTGGCTAAGGTACTCGGCTGCTGACCCGCAGGTCGTGGGTTCGAATCCCGGCTGCGGCGGCTGCATTTCCGATGGAGACGGAAATGTTGTAGGCCCGTGTGCTCAGGCTTGGGGTGCACGTTAAAGAACCCCAGGTGGTCGAAATTTCCGGAGAGCCTTCCACTACGGTGTCTCTCATAATCATATGGTGGTTTTGGGACGTTAAACCCACATATCAATCAATCTCGTACGCTTTCCAAGAACTTCCTTTAAAAAAAATCACAGTACGTCCACAGAGAGCATGATGATGAGCGGGGCGATGCATCCGTCAGTTCGTCTGCGCTGCCGTCCGTTCGTGCGTCCATCTGCGCTACCGTCCGTCTGTATGTGCATCCATCTGTGCATTCCTACGTGGTTCCGTCCGTCTATCCATTTAGTGTCCGTTCGTCCGTGCATTTGTCTGTCTCTCCGTCCGGGTGTTCGTCCATCTGTGTGCCCATCTAATGAACGCTCCAAGTACCGCCATCTCGCATCTTTTACATCATATATTCATCATATAAAAGTACCGCCATCCAGCGGACATTCCAAGGACTAAATGAGAGGTGGCATGGCCGGACTAGAGGAGAGGCACGCGCGCCCGTTCTTACGGCCTGCGCTTCGTGTCTAGTTCCCACCTTTCACTGCTGCCTGTTTATGGGGGGGGGTTAGAAAAAGGGGGTAACGATTTAGAGCACAGGGTACTCTACTAGGGGAGAGCTTAAAGCCGTCCCACATGCCTGAATACACAGGCATGGTTCAGTGTGCACTTTCACTGCTGCCTGTTTATGGGCCCAGCACTCGGTAAACCTTGCTAAAACCAAGGAGGTTACCCCCAGCGAGTTCAACGTGCAACCTGATAGCGCTGAGAGTGCCTCCTTCTGGTACTAGTTCTTTTTTTAGTAAGCATCAAATTTAAGGCAAAACTTATTGCATATTACGTCATCGATACTCGTCTCCGTAGGTTATTTCATCAAAAACGACTATCTCTTTATTTTTAATTAACGTGCGCGGTTTTCCTCGTAAATTAAAATGAGTGCGCGCGTGCCGCTTCTCAAGTCTGACCGTATAGGGGGCTACGTACTACTATGACGTACTACTATACTACTACTACTACATACATACATACATACATACATACCATACATACATACATACATACATACATACATACCCACATACTACATACATACGTACGTACGTACGTACCTACGTACATACATACGACGTACGTACGTACATACATACATACATACATACAACATACATACATACATACATACATACATACATACATACATACATAATACATACATACATACATACATACATACATACATACATACATACATACATACATCGAGGACGCACGACCCACGGCTAAAGGAACTTCGCCCTAAAAGAAGACGGCGACACCGCGTTTTTTGGTTCAACGCGCTATCTGCCGCGTAGAAGGGCCGCGTATGACGCAGGGGAACTCTATTTATAAAACGACGCGGTATATAGTATGTGTTTCGCAAACCCAGGGCGGTGCGTGCGTGAGTGCATTAACGGGAGCGTATAACGCGCGTGCCCTTTGCTTGGCTCGCTGCGCCTCTCGTCGTGAAAGCAGCGGCGACGAAGCAATCGATGGTCAGCGTAGCTTGACCGGCGTTGTCTGGCGTCGGTCGCCGTTGCAACCCCCCTCTCGCTCGCCCTGGCTGGAAGGTGGCTTGTCTCGTCTCCGTATATATAGCTCTTCGTCACAACTGCGTGCGTTATAGACTT
>WOVY01015223.1:0-17698 GCA_013436015.1 Rhipicephalus annulatus
TGTTGCTGTGCCGCATACAATCGTGACTATTGTGGACAACTACGTTCAGCTTCGCTCCTTAACTTCAGTAGTTCGACCAAGTTCTCCCGCAAGGCATTTCGTTAGCCACGTTTCCCACTTGATGCATGTAGCATCGTGGCATTGGACCCTGAAGACTGCTCGTCCCCTACTGCAGCCAGCCGAGCAAACGCAACTAGCGACGAAAATCACGATGATGATCGCCCTGATCTTCTGCCCTGTCAGTTGGCGCAACTCCACCACGTTCTGACTACCTACCGAGATATTTTCGACTTCGATGACCGCCCTTTAGGTCAAACGTCCTTCGTGCGTCATCAAATACATACCGGCGATGCTAATCCTGTTAGACGGCGACCGTATCGTGTTTCCCAGTCCGAACGCCAGGTCATACAACGAGAAGTCGAGAAAATGCTCTCCAAAGAGTCATAGAGGCCTCTTCAAGTCCATGGGCGTCACCTGTTGTTTAGTGAAAAGAAGGATGGCAGCTGGAGATTTTGCGTTGACTACCGTGCCTTGAACAAGATAACCCGCAAAGACGTATATCCGCTGTCCACGAATTGACGACGCCCTTGATTGCCTTCATGGCGCGCGATACTTCTCATCTATTGATCTGCGTTCGGGCTACTGGCAAATTTCTGTCGACGACTTAGACCGAGAAAAGACTGCCTTCATCACACCGGACGGCCTTTATCAGTTCAAGGTTATGCCTTTTGGGCTGTGCAACGCCCCGGCAACGTTCGAACGCATGATGGACTCTCTTCTTCGTGGTTATAAATGGTCCATCTGTCTTTGCTACCTCGACGATGTGATTGTTTTTTTTTCCCCAACATTTGAAACTCACTTAACTCGTTTGTCGACCATTTTAGCCGTTTTTCGTCGAGCAGGACTCCAGCTGAACTCGAAAAAGTGCAATTTCGGCCGACAACAAATCACGATCCTTGGTCATCTTGTAAGTGCTGCTGGCGTCCAACCTGACCCTGACAAGGTTAGCGCTGTCAAGAATTTCCCTCTGCCTTCTTCAACCAAAGATGTTCGGAGTTTTGTGGGCTTATGCTCGTACTTCCGCCGCTTTATACGCGATTTCGCTACAATTGCACGACCACTAACTGATCTTCTCAAAAAGAACGTGCCCTTCTCGTGGGGCCAAGACCAAGCAGCTGCGTTTTCCACGCTGATCGACCTGCTCATTTCACCACCAATACTGGCTCACTTTGACCCGTCTGCGACGACTGAAGTACGCACAGACGCCAGTGCTCACGGAATCGGCGCCGTCCTCGCTCAACACCAGGGAGGCCAAACGCGTGTTATTGCGTATGCCAGCCGCCTTCTCTCCACATCTGAGCGAAACTATTCGATAACAGAGCGCGAGTGTCTTGCGTTGGTCTGGGCTGTAGCGAAATTTCGCCCCTACTTGTATGGCCGGGAGTTTTCAGTTATTACGGACCACCACGCTCTGTGTTGGCTGTCGTCGCTCAAGGACCCAACTGGTCGCCTAGGTCGCTGGGCTCTACGTCTCCAGGAGTATAACTTCGACGTAATTTATAAGTCTGGCAGGTTGCACCAAGATGCTGATTGTCTCTCGCGTTATCCAGTGGACCCTGCTAGACTCGCTGTCCATGAAGGCGATTCTTGTGTGCTCGCCATATCTGATTTGCACGACATCGGCACAGAGCAGCGCCGGGACGCAACCCTCAAGAAGGTCATTCAGCGAGTATCTTCAGGACATTCCGACCCTTCGCTCCGTCAATATGTCCTTCGCAACGACATTCTGTATCGTCGCAACATGAAGTCTGATGGCCCGGAATATTTGTTAGTTATTCCCCGACACCTGCGTGCCACTATTCTTCAACATCTGCATGACGCACCGACGGCGGGACACCTGGGTTTTTCACGCACCTATCACCGCGTGCGGCAACGGTTCTTTGGCCTGGCATGTATAAATTTGTGCGCCGTTATGTCGCTGCTTGCGAGCGCTGCCAGCGTCGGAAACGTCCTGCTCTCCGTCCGGCTGGCCTGCTCCAACCTATCGACATTCCCCCGGAACCATTCTTCCGCATCGGCCTCGACTTGCTCGGACCTTTCCCGACGTCCGTGTCAGGCAAACAAGTGGATCGCTGTCGCAACCGACTATGCGACCAGATACGCGATAACTCGTGCCTTGCCAACTAGCTGCGCTACAGACGTCGCAGACTTTCTCCTAAATGACGTCATTCTGCGGCATGGAGCTCCGCGCCAGCTTTTGACGGATCGGGGCCGCTGCTTCCTCGCAAAAGTTATCGACGAAATCCTCCGGAGCTGCTCTACCGAACATCACCCTTACTACTGCCTACCATCCCCAGACTAACGGTCTCACGGAGCGTCTCAACCGAACTCTTACAGACATGTTGTCTATGTACGTCTCTGCTGACCACCGTGACTGGGACGCAATGCTCCCCTACGTTACATTTGCATATAATTCGTCAAGACATGACACCGCCGGCTACTCTCCATTCTTTCTTTTGTACGGCTGCAACCCTGCGTTGCCATTCGACACACTCCTTCCTTCTGCTACTATCCAACCAACGGTGTATGCGCAGGACGCTGCTTCTCGAGCCCGCGTCGCTCGCCAAATCGCGCACACTAGGCTCAGTGCTTCTCAGGCCGCACAAAAAGTCCGCTACGATGACTCGCACCGCGACGTTGACTACCCTGATGACTCTCTTGTCCTACTCTGGACGCCGTATCGACGTGAAGGTTTGTGCGAGAAGCTCCTCCCACGATACACAGGACCCTACAAAGTTCTCCGCAAGGTCACCGACGTCGACTACCTCATCACTCCCGTTCAACCGCACTCATCCTCTGCCACACCATCTACTGATGTTGTTCATGTGTCGCGCCTAAAGCCCTACTATACTGCCAGTCCTGATTGACTTAGGGGCGCCGTGACGGCGCTTTGTTCGCCGGGGGTGATGTTACGAGGCAGTGGGCATGGCTCTACCGTCGTGGACAACAAATCGATGAAAAGAAGTGGACTCGCCGCGCGAGAGACTGGCAGCTCTGAAGCGTCACTTTTACATGTAAATATAGGAAATACGCTCATTTCTCTCTTCCGTGTGTTTGCGATCCCCGTAACAATATTATTATGAGAGACGCCGTAGTGGAGGCCTTCGGAAATTTCGACCACCTGGGGTTCTTTAACGAGCACCCAAGTCTGAGCACATGGGCCTACAACATTTCCGCCTGCATCGGAAATGCAGCCGCCGCAGCCGGGATTCGATCCCGCGACCTGCGAGTCAGCAGCCGAGTACCTTAGCCACTAGACCACCGCGGTGGGGCTACGTTTGGTGATGTCAGCTTGAGGAAGCCAAAGGGACTTAATAGGTAGCGGTTCGTGCATGCTTCGGTGGGGATTATTTACAGCTTTATATGCCGACAAAGCCGGAAAATAAGCGAGTAAGGAGACCTTTCGAGGTTACTTACCCTAGCAGCGTTTGTTCATTATTGCTTCCGTGCACTCACGGATCGTCGCATTTTCTCACCTCCGGGTCATACTCAGATTGGCTGTAAAAAATGCAAAGGTGAATCAGGTTATGGTTAAGGGGGGCACGTCTCATTGTTTCTTTTCGTAAACAGGAAACACGCACTGACGATTGTACGTGCTGTCTAACCTTAATTATTCTGAAGGCTATGCAGCTTGAACCTGCATTTCTGCTACCAAGAGGCCGAAAATTGCAGTGCAAACTCCGCATTAGCCAATTGTGATATTGTCATGACGTCAAAACAGAGGTCTTGCCGCATAGATTGGGACAGCAGAAGCAGGTCAGTCCTGTTAATGGAACGCGCAAGCGATTTCTTCTTTTTCATTCATTTCATAGTCCTTCATGGCACATGCACGACTGCCATCGTCTTTCTTGAAGCACGTAACATTATAGTATTTATTTGTAAACGCATTAGTTGGCCAACATTTGACGACATTCGACAGCACCAGTGCGTACTAGTCGACCTTAGTTGTGATTTTCATCATATTAAAGCGCGTTGTAGATACCTCTGTGAGAACTGTTGAAATTTATGAGGCCTTACGTTAATACTGTGCATTGTAACAGCTGTGTTTTTAGGGGCGAAGCTCCTTATGGCGTGGCTTGTGCGTCCCTCGTAGTACGTAACCACCAGTGGCACATACTCGAAATAGCGGTCCTTACAATGTCTGCTGGATGGGGGCACTTGTATATGATGAATACATGATGAAAAGATGTGAGGTGGCTATGCTTGGAGTTTTCACTAGACATATGGACGGACGAACAGACTGACACATGCACGGACGGACAGACAGAGGGATGGCCGCAAAAAGAGATGGACGGACAGACAGACGAATGAACAAACGGACGGATGCACCAAGGATCACACAGATAGGCTGACGCAAGAACGAATGGACAGACAGACTGACGAACGCTGCGCCCCACCAATCATCATTCACTCCGTGGATATGCTGTGATTTTGTGCCTACTGCGTTTTTGTGTGTGTTGTATTTGCGCCGTCATTTTATAGTAACCAGTGTTTAACCAGTGTAAACAGTGTTTAAACATGTTTAACCAGGGAGTCCGATCTTCAAACTTGCAAAGCGGTAATACCATTGCCACAAACCGGCCTCCTTATTTTTCACGCTTAGGGAATTGTTGTGTTGCACTTTTTGGTCGTGGATGCCTCCGTGAGAGGCGTGCTATAGGTCCACGTAATGGCATCCCTAGCCACATCCTTCAGCGCTGTTCCGCAAATGGTATAGATGGTATACGCACAGTTCAATCTATGCCGCCGTGACGACAGCGTGAGCCCAGCCACTCGGCTGTGATTGTAGCGCAAGCTGCGAAATACGTGAAGTATGTAGTCAAGCACAGAAGACAAGCTTTCTGATTGCTGTCGAATGGAATGTCGACAGTTACCTTTCGTGAGATGACTCGGCAAGTAATTGGTACTCCATCGCAAATTGCAAGCGTGTTCATCTTCATTCTGGTGTTTTTAATCTGTCTATCTCCTTCAGCGTGTCTGCGTAAGCATTTCAGGTTAGCGACTGTGTAACAAAGGGCCCCATACTTACCCTTTACCCTCAACACCCGAACGGCGATGAAACGTTGCGCTGACGGGCGCCAGTCGTTAGTCTATCGACGAGCCGTGCTGAGTGCGCGAGATCTTCTCAAAAGCTGAGCATAGTTTCGTTAGTTCGCGGCTTTACGAGCTGCGCAATCGGACACGCACGCACACACGCATATGATAGAGAAAGCGGAAGGTTTACGAACAGACGATGGCTGTCTTGGGTCGTATTTCGCAAACGTTTATCCGGCTTTCACAGAAATAAATATGCCAACGCCCCATCGAAGTCACGCGGCAACGTTCATACGAAGGTCGAGCCTTTAATTTTGACGCGTGAAAAGGTAGTGCGAAGACGTCAGCAAAGTTCCAAAGACGCGCTCACACGAGAAAAAAAAAGTTGGAATATATCATGCGAAAATGGCGGTACGTATAATTAGTAAGATAGCGACGGAGTGCAGACGTCGAAGACGTCGACATGTCTACCAACCGTCAGCCATTCAAGTCTGGAGCCAGTCGTATTTGCTATAGCCTGTTCGAGGCATGCGGAGGAGCTAATCAGCATATTTCGCGAATCATTGATTTAGTCTTTAGTGAATTACTTCGGTTCCCTCGATGTCCCTTGCTTTTGCAACAAAGTTTCTCACCCAAAATTATACTGATTAACTCACCGTATTGGCTTGGCGTGCAAGTTCTTTGTGGAGGACGCGGGTTTGATCGTTCGCTTCAATATGACGAGGGTGAAATTCTTCATGGTCCGCGTACTTAGGTTGAGGTACATGACAAAAAAGGGCGCGTCATAGAAATGGACAACTAAAAACGACCGTTAGCGAGTGGTCAGTTGTGCAGACCACCTCTGGCAGCACCTCCTCCGCGGTGGTCTGGTGGTTACGGTACTCGACTGCTGGCCCGAAGGTCGCGGGATCGAATCCCGGCTGCGGCGGCCGCGTCACGATGGAGGCGAAGTGCTGGAAGTCCGTGTGCTTGGATATAAGTACACGTTAAATAACTGGGTGCGGCTGAGGTTTCCGGAGCTCTCCACTATATGCATGGCGTCCCTCATAAACCCATGGTGGTTTCTATGCGTGAAACCCCAACAGTTGTCACTGTTACCACCTCTGTAGAAGACGCTCTTATTTAAGACCTCTATGAAAAAGGCGCTTTTAACACGTGAGTTTTTTTTTTTTCACTCTCTCTGGAAGTTTCTCGCACTGTTATCTGATCTATATGTTATTTTGCCTGCTTATTTGTAGCAGTGTCTGCTAACTGGAAAAAAAACGTCACACATCTCTTTAGCGCGATCTCATGTGATGCCACATACAACCTGTTCCTTTGCGCTCATCTGCTGTGCCACTACACGAATGTTCTCGTACGCTTTCCGCCCCGCCGCGGTGGTCTAGTGGCTAAGGTACTCGGCTGCTGACCCGCAGGTCGTGGGTTCGAATCCCGGCTGCGGCGGCTGCATTTCCGATGGAGACGGAAATGTTGTAGGCCCGTGTGCTCAGGCTTGGGTGCACGTTAAAGAACCCCAGGTGGTCGAAATTTCCGGAGCCTTCCACTACGGTGTCTCTCATAATCATATGGTGGTTTTGGGACGTTAAACCCCACATATCAATCAATCTCGTACGCTTTCCAAGAACTTCCTTTAAAAAAAATCACAGTACGTCCACAGAGAGCATGATGATGAGCGGGGCGATGCATCCGTCAGTTCGTCTGCGCTGCCGTCCGTTCGTGCGTCCATCTGCGCTACCGTCCGTCTGTATGTGCATCCATCTGTGCATTCCTACGTGGTTCCGTCCGTCTATCCATTTAGTGTCCGTTCGTCCGTGCATTTGTCTGTCTCTCCGTCCGTGTGTTCGTCCATCTGTGTGCCCATCTAATGAACGCTCCAAGTACCGCCATCTCGCATCTTTTACATCATATATTCATCATATAAAAGTACCGCCATCCAGCGGACATTCCAAGGACTAAATGAGAGGTGGCATGGCCGGACTAGAGGAGAGGCACGCGCGCCCGTTCTTACGGCCTGCGCTTCGTGTCTAGTTCCCACCTTTCACTGCTGCCTGTTTATGGGGGGGGGGTTAGAAAAAGGGGGTAACGATTTAGAGCACAGGGTACTCTACTAGGGGAGAGCTTAAAGCCGTCCCACATGCCTGAATACACAGGCATGGTTCAGTGTGCACTTTCACTGCTGCCTGTTTATGGGCCCAGCACTCGGTAAACCTTGCTAAAACCAAGGAGGTTACCCCCAGCGAGTTCAACGTGCAACCTGATAGCGCTGAGAGTGCCTCCTTCTGGTACTAGTTCTTTTTTTAGTAAGCATCAAATTTAAGGCAAACTCTATTGCATATTACGTCATCGATACTCGTCTCCGTAGGTTATTTCATCAAAAACGACTATCTCTTTATTTTTAATTAACGTGCGCGTTTTCCTCGTAAATTAAAATGAGTGCGCGCGTGCCGCTTCTCAAGTCTGACCGTATAGGTGGCTACGTACTACTATGACGTACTACTACTACTACTACTACTACTACATACATACATACATACATACATACATACATACATACATACTACATACATACATACATACACATACATACATACATACGTACGTACGTACGTACATACGTACATACATACGTACGTACGTACGTACATACATACATACATACATACATACATACATACATACATACATACATACATACATACATACATACATACATACATACATACATACATACATACATACATACATACATACATACATACATACATCGAGGACGCACGACCCACGGCTAAAGGAACTTCGCCCCTAAAAGAAGACGGCGACACCGCGTTTTGGTTCAACGCGCTATCTGCCGCGTAGAAGGGCCGCGTATGACGCAGGGAACTCTATTTATAAAACGACGCGGTATATAGTATGTGTTTCGCAAACCCAGGCGGTGCGTGCGTGAGTGCATTAACGGGAGCGTATAACGCGCGTGCCCTTTGCTTGGCTCGCTGCGCCTCTCGTGAAAGCAGCGGCGACGAAGCAATCGATGGTCAGCGTAGCTTGACCGGCGTTGTCTGGCGTCGGTCGCCGTTGCAACCCCCCTCTCGCTCGCCCTGGCTGGAAGGTTGGCTTGTCTCGTCTCCGTATATATAGCTCTTCGTCACAACTGCGTGCGTTATAGACTTCACTGTCTCATCCAAACCACCTCCCCGCGTGTGTTTGCCTTTTCGGTTCCCTGCATATACTCTATTGATTGGCTGAACATCGGGGACTATGTATCGACGTTTCAACCTTCCGGTTCCATATGGTGGCACACTGGCAGGATATGTATTGACCTAATCGTATTGCTCGTGTATAAAACATTTGGTCGTCAGGTGGTGGTTTGTTTTGCGAATGTTATGCTGCGCGTTATTTACAGAAAAGTGACCTTTTATGACGTAGTTTTCGGCAAGTCCCGACCGCTTCGTTTTATAAATTGAACCGGAATCAGAAGTATGCATATATGCTTTATTCCAACAAACCTGTCGATTTGTCCTGGCGAAAAGCTGTGTGATGCAGCTTGAATATGCATGACTTCTCACATAGCTGCAGTTACACTCGTGTTGGTATGAGCCATATAAAACGTGAATCTGTTAGGATACGTAATTGCAGAGTAGCAAAATAAACGCACACTACTTTAAAAATGCTCATAAATTAACGTAAATATTTTTACGGTATTCCCACCGCAGTGATAAGTCGATCTACGTGTTACGGTGCTTGGCTGGTGACCCGTATACAGGTCGCGGGATCGAATCCTGGTCGTTGCGGCCTCGTTCATTATGTAGGCACAATACTGGAGGCCCATGGAATCAGAGTTAACTGCGCTCTCAAGAAGCCCATTATGATCACATAGTGGTTTCGGGATGTAACAATTAGTATGTCTAAAGAATGACGCATGAACTTGACCTCTGGCTGCAGTGGCATTCATTCGTGTTCTGTTGCTATGCTTCTTGGTGTTCTTCGTACGTTTAGTTGTATAGTGCTCTGTGTCCCTTTGCTAATATATATTTCAAGAGTTCCGTTGTCTGTCCTGGTCATGGCATAGACTATGTTAATTTGGTTAACCTCCCTGCCTTCCTTATTTCTCGTTTCTCTCTTGTAAACGGGGCCCGCGGCTAAGTTCGAAGTTAGTACCGCTCTCTTAATAACTAAGTCCGTTAATTACTTAGATTCAGGCTGAATCGTCCTTAGTTCCACCGGTGCTGTACCGCGCCTTTGTTAACGGCAGGACTGCATCGTCTGTTGACAAAAAAAGGAAGCAAACTCGTGAATGCTGTGTATATAGTTTATTGCGAAAGAATCGCATGAACATCATAAATTATAAAGATTGGCCGAAAATAGGTGGTGAATATTAGTTTCGGCTCTCCGCGTATTCTCAGCCACATACTAGGTATACTTTCAATCTTCTTATATATATATATATATATATATATATATATATATATATATATATATATATATATATATATATTTGTTGTAATAGCTGGTGTTGCATTGGCACACCGTAGATCGCTTCCGTGAATCTCGAAGGCTCTGCTTTTACTGGCGGTAGAATCTAGAAACACGTCTCGGCTGCTAGACGCGAAGTCACTGAAGACACAAAGCTGTCTGAAGTCCGTTAAAAAAATCATGTTCAGTAGAATATACATAAGGGTGCTTTGTGATAGCAGTCGTGGTAATACCCCCCAAGAACTGTTCCGACGACTGCTTCGAGTAATGGCGCAGCCGATTCTTTTTGTGTTGTCCACCCGTGATCGCGATGCTTGTGGGATTCTGCGCCTGGAGGGAGGCGCACGTTCATGTAATTCTTTTGTATGGCTTGTTCGTGGTTTGTGGCTTTATATGCACCGCCCGGTGTTACTGTGTACCTATAGGTAACAGATGGGGCAGGGGCCTTCATTATTGCATCGTTGTGCGGGCTTTCGCCGCCGAGAGTGTCCGCCTCCTTCGCAAACGCGTGACCCAATCACGCCTCTTGACCTTCGGGTTGCCGCCGTCGCTGCTTTTGCTCTATTGAGCTTCACTAATAGCGTGCAACGCTGTGGAGCACGAGAGTTGCTCTTGTAGCCGGTACGATTTTAAGGGTGAAGCATCTTCACTCTGCATTCTTTTCAAGTGCGGCACATAGCGTCAACGTTTACTGGGAGATTGAGATTTGACCAAAGCATACCCGTTTTATGTTAAAAGACTGGACGTGCAAACACTGGCAGAAGAGGCGAGCCTAGACAACACAAGCGGCGTTTCTTTTCTCTCGACTTCCCTCGTGAGCCCTCGCGTGCATGCTCTGTCTCTTTGGCATCAACACCTACACTTGCTGGCTCAGGTTTCTGCAGTATACTTCTAACGCATTGGGCTATTCAAAGAAGCTTTTGCGCGCGGAAATTGCCACAGCCATCTCAAGTGTATGTTGGGACCTGGCGGTTAGCGTTCCTCAACGTTTGTTTACTAAGAGCGCGAGACCTAAGGCTATTCGTTGCGCCTTTTCGAGTGGCTTTCATTGATTGATTTTATTGGTTCATTTGTTGATTAAACACTTCAGTTGCTCTCCTTTTGAATGAGCCCGAAATAATTTCGGCCAGCAGGGGATATATGCTGCCATAATTAAGGTGCGTTGGACAGATACTCTTGCAAATATGGTAATTTTAATCAATAAGCGTGAGAAAGTCTGTTAGATTAGCTAAATAAATGCCGATGTCTCCACAATTTGGCGTCGAAACACCAGCTCTGGCATATGCATACCAACTTTCTGGTCAGGCCTTTATTGTTCACTGTAAATTTCGGAATTGCGGCGCTATTTGGTTCTGCCGGCGTACTGACGGCTGCCGTGGTGCTACGATAAGTAATAGTTAAAGCAAAGCTAATTTTTCTTGGCTCAGTATTTCCTTATTACTGGAACCCTGAATAATGTACAGTTTTTCTCGCTTGTAAAGCAGTAGAGCGGGGCAACAAAGATAGTTAATTCATTCATTCATCCAGTTTTTTCTCCATATAATATTTTTCAGCATGTGTGCTTGACGCATAAAATGAGCGCTATAGAAGAATGCCAAACGACTCGACCGCCTCTGTTGTCTGGCTTTCATCTCTTGTGCGATTGCCCGATAGCCTCACACCTTCTTTCGTGACGCATAGCGTTTTTGTTTGCTCGCCGAGTGCTTTTGTTTAGCTGAGCTTACTTTGAAAGTCCTTAGCCAACAGCTTCCTGTCCACGCGAACTGTCTCGAGGGCGCAGGCGCGCTGCTGCCAAGAATATTGCTGAGAATCCTGTCATAAATGCTGAAACTGTAGTTACATTTCGGCTAGGTAGCACCCATAAGCTTCTAGTGAGGGCTGGGTCGGGAACCTGAAGGTTAAGGTAACTTAGAATCTTCTTACCAGAACCTGGAGCTGCTTCGCACTTTGGCGAAGCTATGCCGTTTGAACCGTTTGGCTCGGGATCAATCTCCGCAGGGTACGAGAAGGTATAACCTCGGGAACGATGACTATAGATAGAAGCTGAAGCTCTCGACGAAACTTCTTGGGCCGTAAGTCTCGCGAATAATTTGACAGTCGACCGTCTCAGCTTAGGGGCAGCTTAGGCTGAACGGTCTGAGGCGGGCACGCTGGCGGTCATCTAATTACAAGTCTGATGGGGAAGACCTCTTTGCTCGTGACGAGGGCCCGGGAAGTCTATTGGTAGTGGTGAATATCGCTCCGCGGTGGCCGTCCTGGTTGGTCAGACAGCGATGACACCTCTGTCGGAGGCAATTCGGGAGCTAAGCCGCCGCTAATCGACTCACAACATCGGATGCTGCAGCACGGGCCGGACGTCGGTAATCAGGGTGGCTAAGACTGCGTCCTGATGATGCAATGAGGGGCACGACGCGGCACTGGTATTTAGTGGCATGAACAATGTGCGACCATTTTGCTTTTTGAGCCCGATCTGTCAGCCGAGATTTAGTCGCTGTATATCCTTATCCTTGTACAGATGGGCTGATTCGATGAGATTACAAGTCGTCTCATCGTCGATGTTAGCATGCAGAGCGGGTATACTTGAAAAGTGAATGCGTAACTTTGTTTTTTATTTATTTATTATTTATATAATAGTTATTTTGTTCATTCGCTTTATTTATTTACTTATTTCATTTGTTAATGCTACAATCACTAGTAGGGTTTTGGCAGGGTGAGAAGAATGGCAATACGTGACCTGGTTCAACGAAATTAGTAACACAATTAGGTGCAAGTATTATTGGCAGTGAACGAGAACCATGGCCTAACAACAAATGAAACGCAGTTGTGCATATGTACACACACGCATACATTGCAATCCTCAACGTAAGTGTACAAGTGAAGACGAATTCTGTAATGTATATATGTAAAATAACCTGTTAGTATTTAAAATTGAACGGGGACTTACACAGACAAGGAATTTCTCTTAGCTTTTTCAAGTCCCTGTCCAAACTATGTGCTGCCTTGTTTTTAGGTATCACTAATCACCAATTCTTCCAAGGAGCCTTTTAACAATGCTCATGATATTCAGCTCTCGAAATTCGGGACCAGTCGGTAGTGCTTTATGTTCGTGAACATTGTGAAAACTAGGCAGAAGCTCAGGTAAATGTTGAAGTGGAAGACATTAAAAGTTTCGTAGTCATGGCCTCGTTCACGATAAGTCCTTTTCTTTTTTCGCCGTGTGTCTAGTGCTACATAGCTTTAATCGCCTTTGTGCTGCAAAACCCAACGTTAATAACTCGAAGAGGGGGACTGTCTGGAGCCCTCATTTCGACAGAATGTTCCTTCGAAAGGCAGCAACTGGTTTTTAGCATCTTTCATGGTTACGACCTCATATCTATGAATCGATGCATAATTGGTTTACCAATCGCGTTTTCTCATCGGACGACCTTTGATTGGTACCAGTAGAGTTCTATCGAACCTTCTAGTTCATCTTTGAGGGTTGGACTCTTGGATACAGCCTTTTCAACGCTGCATCCTTTTATGGCGAGCTTTCACCGTAGACCCCGCTGGCCAACGATGATTGCTCCTGCCGCCTGCAATGCGCCAGCCCTGTTCGACGAGGCCCACTTTTTATTTGGGACCCGCTCACGTCTCCGGCATGCCTCGAGGAACAGTGTCATGTCGGACGTGACCGGAAGGAAGTGCCATTACGCCGCGTGCATGGCTGCTTTTGATTACGTCACTGGCGGATTCCATCTGCGCACTCTTCGGCTGCGTGCTATCGATCTGCTGTAACGTTCCGCACACCTCGCTCAGATCGGCTAAAGTAATGAGCTGCGGGTGCCATGTCATTGTACACTCGTGTGGCGTGAAATGCATAAATGGAAACGGATTGGATGGAGAAGAATACATACAGGGCAGGTAAAGCGAGGAGGGAGGGAGTGACACTGACGTTACGTAAAGCGATTCTTCAGAGTCTGGCGTCAGGACATCCTGTCACTGTCAGGATTACATGCCGGGGCCCTCGGGAACCGTTTTGCGAAGTGACCGATCGAGTGCCGCTGGAAGCACTGACCCCTTTCGTGGTCATCTCGTTATGTTCGTTTCGTTCTCATTCCTTCATTAATGTTCAGTCGAGGTGGCTTGTTCGTCGCGATGACCCCGTTTACCCTGAACTGCTAGAATTTCAGGCGACAGCTCGTCGATCATTGGCCGAATTTGACGTCCATGAAGACTTACAAAAGGCACACGTGTGACGTCAGAGACTCGGCTGTCTGAGATCGTTCGAGCATCAGCGCTGGCTGACTCTGACACAGAGAGGCGCATGGACAGCATATAAAACGGCACGACAGAGCTGTGACATCTGTGCCTGAATTACCTCCTGTCTGGACTAACAGAAATTTGGACGGGTTTGTACGGAACCATGAATGTACTTGGAAACGCAAAACACACCATATACGCAAGAACTATATACAGGACTACTGCTCAATTCAAACTAAAGTTTATTTGCAAAAAAGTAGCAATTTTATATCGTAAACATTGTTCACCATATCGATTGTCTGTCTCCTTGTTTGTTCGTTTCCAGTGTCTACCTGATCGGCGATTCGCCATTACATGGTGCTAGTATGTTCCGTATTATTGTACTATATGCAGAACGACTGAGAGACACAATATACATTTGACTTTGAAAAAGAAGATAGTTTTTGCCTACGAGTTTATATGCAAATATATGAGCGACCGCCTGTCGTTAGAATAATTAATAGTTACCATTCATTAAGTAATCGCTGCACGGAAATAATTGTTGGCGCATGAGGACAGATTGTGATACATCGTGAATGCCTTAAATGCGTATATTAATTTTTTATTATTTTTGCTTGTTCTTGTCTGGGCTGACGTTAGTTGAGCTAGGCAATCGGCTGCTGACCCGCAGGTCGCGGGTTTGAATCCCGGCTGCGGCGGCTGCATTTCCGATGGAGGCGGAAATGTTGTAGGCCCGTGTGCTCAGATTTGGGTGCACGTTAAAGAACCCCAGGTGGTCGAAATTTCCGGAGCCCTCCACTACGGCGTCTCTCATAATCATATGGTGGTTTTGGGACGTTAAACCCCACATATCAATCAGTTGAGCTAGGCAAGCAGTCATCATCATCATTATGGTTGCCGTTATCATCACTCGCTTTCTGCAGCTTAACTGGGACATCCTGCGTTACTGGGCTGAGTGGAATTTTTTTTTTGTACGTGTATCAACTCGCGCTCGTTCCGGGATCTACTAAAAATGCTGACGTCACTACTTAAGTCTAATGTATGTACCGCAGCTTGGAGCTGTTAAAAACAAATTCTATCAGGAAACATGATGCCTCCTTTCAAGCAAGAATAGTACGCGCCTTTTTCCCCAATTAGCGCTACCCCATATCGAGATCCTCGATACTCTATAACAGCGCATTGCCTTCTTCCGAATCCCTATCCTCGGCGCCAATAGCGGTCAAAGACGCATACCTGAAGATTTCTCAACCTCATCTACATGTGTACCTTTCATGTCTCTTCCGCTACGTCAGCGTTTCATTATTCTCCCCTTTCTAACTCCGTTTCCACTTGCTACGTATACCACGGCGTCAAACAACTTGAAATCGACTTCTTCATTCCGAATGGTGTATTTTTAGTTTCTTAGACTTAGGATATAATGTGGCCTGACGAGCGAGTTATTTTTGCTCGTGTTTTTTCGCTATTGAAATTGTGCAGACGCAGATCTTTCAATGCGATCATTCAGCCGCCCTGGACCATTATTCGCTTTCTCTGCAAAGCACCGCTTCCCCGATACGAGGCGTTGATTATCATAGCCTCGAGACTCTCTTCGATATTGAGATGCTGGGAGTGCCGGAAAATGGTAATTGTATTCTACTTTCTGTTTCTGTTTTCTGGAAGAAAGAAAAAGAGAGGTCCGACATCTCTATACATGTACTGTGTATCTAATCGCCGTTCACGTATCCGTTACATTTTCTCTAGTCATTCTCTACATATTTCACCATTTCGATCGTTCATTGGTTTTCGGTACTGGCTCATGGCTGAAGCAAACGACTAGTACGCCGAGCAGTCCTTGGGCCACCTACGGTCTGTGATTGTGCTCTCATTTGGTTTTTATACGGAGAGACAGTCTGCTGACGGGAAGGGCGGTTTGATTAGCTTGGTTATTGCTTTACTTTTCGCCTTACCCCACTTAAGGAGTGCACCGTACCTGTATCTCGTCTACCCAGTTCCAGGACATCAGCAAACTCGTTTTTTTTTTAAGTTAGAAGTACAGTCTGAGCCTGTTTATTGGCTGTCTTGCGTCAGGGGAATACTTCATTGTGCACGCTTAGCAAGTGACTTTTCTACTGCGCTGTTTTGGATGACGCAGCTAACCGATGTTGCTTATTGGCGTGGGAAATTTTTATTGATTGTTGCGTACGTGGCAAGGACTAAATGTTTCTCGCCGAGATCGCTCAGCGAAAGCTAACATACAAGACAAGGATGTGTCGGTGCAGGTGGCGTTCTTGAAAAAATCCACTACAACGTGGCAGGGAACGAGCGAATTCAAATAAAACCTTACGTGTACACAAAAGATGAATAAATAAAGAAAAGTAGAAGGAGACAACATAAATAAAAAAGCAGCGTGAGAAAACGTGCTATAATTTCTCCCTTTGTTTATCAGTCTTTCGATGCATTTCTGTGCGGGGCAAAGTTAGCTTGTTCAACTACATTACCCGCTAATAAAGTGCAAATAATTATACAATAAACACCTAAATTGTTGTGTGTGTGTACGCTTTGTGATTTGATTCTTTCGGCAAACGCAAACGAGTATGTTTGTGTTGCGACTGCAAACTCGCCCCGACTTATCGAAAACTCCCGGTCAGCGTTGTGTCCTGTTTTCCCTAATCGATTAGACCAGAATTATGATGTTTCGAGGCGGAGGGTATTGATTGATTGATATGTGGCGTTTAACGTCCCAAAACCACCATATGATTGTGAGAGACGCCGTAGGGGAGAGCTCTGGAAATTTTTGCCGTGCTTCACATACCATTGTGGTTTTCTTCGGGAAGATGGTCCATGTTTTTTTTTTATGAAGTAAGTCTCGAACGACGCGTGTAGTATATGTATATATAAACTCTGCAACCGCACTGAGGCTGTTTACTACACTTCTAAGAATACCCACGTTTTCCGGGATGAGCCCGTTCTACGCCAGATCTAAAATTCGGCGCCACGAAGTGATATGAACGCCGCATGTATAAAATGTGGCAGGCCCGTGCCCAGAAGAGATGAAGAACGTGGTTTAGCCCGCATGCCACGAGTAGCTGGATAACTGTGACTGAGATATAGGTCGTTTCTCTGTTTACAAATACGGGCTCTTGGTGACATCCGGTTTCCTACACCGATGTGCCTTATTAGCGTTGGTGTGTAAAAAGAGCTTTAGAAAATAGCCCGCTGATTGTCTGGAGTTTCCTTACCTTATGTGGCAAAATATATTCAAACAATGTTCTCTTGAGCTACATAAAAAGTTTAAGAGATTCTCTTGGACATTACGCACGTTGTTTTTATTCGAAAACTAATAAGAGAATTTTCTCACCCTTGGAAAAACCTGAAAACGTCCTTTCAGTTTCGACTTTAGGAGCTGGCAAAAGAGATGAACGAAAGTTTTTTTGGGGAGGCACAACGCTAGCATTTTTGAAACCGTCTGTAGATACGTTGCTAATGCCTTGAAGAAAAAGACGAAGAGGGGGTGGCAGAAAAGAAGAGAATGAAAGAAAAAGTGGAAGAAGAGAAACACAGGGAAAAAATTATACATAACTGACAGTTGTGTACGCATTTTTTTCTATTCTTTCTTCGTGCCTCGCACTTCACTCGCTGTGGTTGGTTAGGCCCTTTTTAAATTTGTTCCAGCCTCCGTTTGGACTTCCGCCGTTGTGTCACCTCGAGCAGCTGCTAGCTACGTAGTAAGTACACAGTGGAAACGGCGTGTGCGTGCTGCCAATATTGACTCGTGGGAGCGTTGCATCTGCCGCTGCTCTCTTCTGGGCTTCAGCCGAGAGATACGGACGAATGCTGCTGAGAGGCGAAAAAGTGCCGCTTCCGCGCGAAGTACAGCGGCGCGACGGAGCATTGTTTGCCCCCTCCAACTATATTT
>WOVY01015224.1:0-15666 GCA_013436015.1 Rhipicephalus annulatus
TAGCGTCAATCGAGGAAAAAAAAACAATCAGCGTCAGTGCTTTCTTCAGTCGGGCTTTAATTCGGCACGTAGGTGGCATTTGGCTGTCAGTTCTGATTCATGGCAAGTTCACATGTCACACATGCGGTATTCGGTCAGAATTCATTGGCCGTCGCTATCATTTTGCACGAATGGAAACAAAAATAGACACCCAAATTCCCAACAATGCTGCCAGTAACTCGCATCTTTCATGGGAATGAGTGCTTACCGCACCAAACGGCGGAGATTTAGCGAATAACTCTCACCGATTGAGGCAAATACCCCCGCCCAACAAACAAAAGTCATGAGATGCGACCTGCAAGCAATTACCTTGCTTAACCGTTTTCTTTTTTCCAGGTTGTAATTCAGATGTAGTACTCTCCATTACCATTACAAAGTTGCAATGCTAACTTCAAGTGTTATATCAAGGCAATCTACATGTGCTGCGTAAGGAAATATGAATATAACGGTTCCCACCTGCCCTGTCCTCGGAATTTCTTGATCGCCCGCAAGTACCTGCGACGCCAGGCAATGATGTCACTGCGCTCGATTAGCGCAAGATTCCGTTTTCTCTTAGCAAAGGTGAAGCCGATGTCCTTCATTAGCCTCCACAAGGTGGTTTTTGTGAAGTTTGGCAAGTCGTCGTCTTCGTTGACAGCCCTTATCACACTGTCCAGTGTTGGGATCTCCCTTTTGGCGTACATGCTGTGCACTTTCAGACGGATGGCATGGATTGTCAAGCTGTCATGTTTGACGGTTCGCGAGCTCGAAATCTTCACCTCGCGAGCTCGTTTTTTCGGTGACACCAAAGGCCCACGCAGATGCTCCGCCTTCAATTTCGCCACGGTATGGGGAGATATTCCAGTGCCCTCGCTCACAACACTCAGCACTTCCCGCACAGATTTCTCCGGGAAACGCATCCTGGTACGGGCGTACACATTTGCAATTACTTGCTTGGTGTGCTTTGACAGCTTTGATGTGCGAAGCTTCGAAAAAATTCGCGCAGGAGAGGTGGTCGAGGACGCAGAGCTGGACGCCATTTTTCGAAGCTGCCACAACAAGTAAAAAAAAAACGGCGGTGCAAGTCGCGCGGAGAGCGAAAACCTGACACGAAAGCGACAAACATAAATTACCAACTCGCATATTTGGATTGTTTATCCGACAACACAGGCGTTTGTTTTTTAACCTGATGACAAATATGTATGCTTAGAAGTTTCCCGAGAAGCATTTATTGATTCTCGTACACCCCAAGCGACGCACTACTTTTTGGTCGCGGCAGTACACAGCGCAAGCAAGAGCGCTAGCTTTGACAGCGTTGCACATGATGTATGAAACGGAGTATAAGAAAGCCTTCTCAGGTAATCCTTATGCCTGAGAGTTTGATCATCTGAATTAGGGACAGCTTTTCTTGGGAGACAGCACATACTCATATTTCATCACATTGTTTGGAACATGTTCCCACTACAATCTATGACAATATCGTGAATGTGTTTAGTAACACAGCTCACAAGAAATGAGGCCTATCATGCAGAGAAGTGTAATTTGTGTGATAGTGCCTTGAATAGCCTTGTTGGACTGCAAAGTTAAATTGTTGAATGAATCCATGCTCTTTTGAAAGTACAGTACTCACGGATTGAAACAGGAACACTTGGAGTGTGTGGCCGACGGTACATGTGCCGCTCGTGGGTGCGCGCAGAACCAATGTGTTGCGTTGTGGTATAGGGGGATACAGGGAAGACCTATGGAGCGTGGCTACTCCTTCGGATTGCCAAATTGTCGGCCTGTAGTTCACCACGTGTACACTACCAGGGCAGCGCTGCAAGGCTCACGCACATTCGCATGTCTACCAAACTGGCTCGCCGCTGCGCACCACTTCTATTGCCACACCAGCAGACAACCCTCTCGTTCTGCGTGCTTAGGCAATGCAGTACACATGCTATGCAAGTAAGACGCAGGATTCAGTTAGTAGATTGCGCCTTGTGTGCGTTTGTAGACATGATAAACATCTGCACAAAAGCATGAAAACTTTACTTCGTGGTTTCTGTCTCGAAAAGAAAGAAAATGTGTGGCATGCTTTGCTTCATGCAACATGGAAATAATATCATTTATTAGTGTCGTTAGGGCACACTGCGGCCTATTGTTGAATAAAAATGTGAGAAGCTCGCTCGTTCTTCTGTGGCCAACAGCTCTACAAATGCTTGCCATGCAAAATAGCCGCACTATTCACTGCTTGGGGCAAGGCAAGAAAGTACTTAGTTATTGTTTTATTGCTGCACGGAAACAGGCCCGTGGCTGGTGCTTTTCTTTTTTGTTGTGACAAAAAGCTTGAAAAATTCTTATGCTTTTGTGCAGCTATTTATTATGTCAACAAGCGCATTTCAGGCGCAACATCTTAACGGTATCCAATTACTTACTTGCGCAGCCTATGTGCCCCATCGTCGAAGGGCGCCAATCGAGAGCGTTGTCTGCTAGCGTCACAATATAAATGGTTCACACAGTCCCCATCGATTCGGGCTGCATGCATGCAAAAAAGCGCGAGCCTTGCAGCACCAAGCTGGCAGTGTGCACTTTGTGAACTAAATGCGAACTCTTTAGCGACCAAAAGGAGTAAGCCTGCTCTTTAGCTGTTTTCGCCCTCACTCTCTACAACAGTGCAACATCCTGGTTCCCCGAGCACCCATGAGCAGCGGCACATGCATTGGCGGCCACGCGCTACGAATTTCCTGTTTCAATCCGTGAGTACTGTACATATATGCCGACCATACTGGGCATGTTGGTACGTACTTGGTTGGAAACAAGAGTGTAAGAAAAAACATGGACTGGTGGATCCATTATTCTTTCTGTGTCAGCGTCTTAGCTCATTGATGCTGTTCACCCCTGAGTGTACATTTTATTTCCTCGCTGAGCTCCTACATACACTCTGAATTGTATTATCTTTGTGACGTAAGCGTTCAGGCGATATTTTGGGCATCTGCATGGTCTAAAATAGTCATGAGTTCAACACTGTGATGTGCTATTTCCTTAAATACTTGAGTAACGCAAGTGTTTGGTCGGGTTGGTAATTCATCGCCTAAAAAACTTTTGTAAGGTATGGCAAAATATCACCAGAGAAAAGAGAGGACACAAAGTGTTGCTAGCTCATGTTGTCGCCCTTTTGATTGTGCATGTTTTTTCTGCTGTTGAAAGTTTTATTTAGAAAGAGTTCCTATCTTTGTCCCATCAAGACGTTCAGTAAATGCCAACTCACCCCAGTGTAGACTCTTGTGCTTATTAATGACCAGCGATCAATTTCATAATTTGCAATACTGGCTAGTGAACATGGGCAACTGTGCACTCTAAAGCATGGAGCTAAGTAAACATATTTCCTTTTTTATAAAGCTTTTGTCACCTCTTAAAGGTACCTAAATAATGTATTTTTAGCTATTGAATAATATGCAAAAATAATCAAGGGTACAAAAATGTTTTGCTTGATTCCTCAATGTGTTGCTTGTAGAAATATGTGTGGAAATGACCTGTAACATGTTACAACGTTCGTATCTGTGTAATATACTGTAGGTTACAAAAAGCACAATTTTTTAATTGTTTTCACTAGAGTTGTGTAGCTGTATCACCTAGACGTAGCTCTACATTTCATGTGTCTGTTTGTTGCTCAATTTCATTTTGCACATAGGCGTGCGCATAAGAGTGGGGGCTGCCCCCCTCTTACCCATTTGTTAACTAAGACGGGGGCTACAAAATTGGAAGCTTACTTAACTAAGTAAGGGGGAGTGTCGTGGTGAACCTCCTTGCCACCCAAGTGGAGGAATACCCTGCACACGCCTATGACTTTGCACCTCTGAGCATGAGCCCTCAATAGTTCTCAGTTAAAGAAGAGCGATTTTAATGTGGAAGCTTTGTGTAAAACAATGTTGCGGAACATAGACCCACTGTTGCATGCCGTAGTCATACATTTGGTGCCATTAGAATTGTGAAAGGAGGTTATTCTGCAATATTGCCTTATAGAAGCTGACTCAGCTGATTCCTTTGCTCGTGATAGCTGGCTTCTCTCCAATTACTGATCAATCGGCAGCCCTCTGAACAGATGTATAGTGGTTAGTTTTTTTTTCAACGCAGCATCAAGTCAAGGCTATGCGGTTCGACATTGAATCCAGAGGGATTATTGAATATAACTGATAAATGTATATCACTAAAAAAAAAGCATAACTCATCAACTGTAATGTCTATTCATGTGCTGCGCTAAAATGTATGCTTCAGTGCCTTCTAAGTTTTTATGTTCTTTCTTGCACGTTTTAAATACAGCAGCGTTGCCACCATGACAGTGCCTCAAAAAACCCTATCATCAGTGCTAAGTAGAAAATTGAATACAAATGCAGTTATTCCTGGAAATGTCTCATTTGGTGTTTCTTTGTTTGTTTGTACTTATAAAACAGGACTTTTGCAAGAATTGTAGACAAGGACAAACTAGCTCCATTTATTGTCTTATCTGAACTGAATTGCTTGACAATGTAATGTGTGTTTCCAAATGCAGGCATTATATACTTGCAGCATTATTTATCGGCTTCGAAAGATTCTGACGTGTAAAAAACTATGATCTGTTCATTGTTGGAAGTGGTCTGATGGTATTTCCTTTACAATCCTGTAATTTGTGCACACTTTCATATTAATAATAAAGCGATTTATTGATATGCTTTTCAGCAAATGTTCAGTTGATGGCATAGGACCTTAGTCTACAACGTGATGTTTGATGTAAACCTAATGCATATGCTCGATAGCACTTCACTAGACAACGGCCATCAGAAACTCAGATGTCAGGGCTCTATAGACTAACACTAGCCAATGGTCATCAGAAACTCTCATGTCGGGCCTCTATAGACTTACGCTAGACTATAGTCATCAGAAACTCTAATGTCATAACTCTATAGACTAACGATGGCCAATTACTACTAGACTCACATTAGGTACGCATTAGGAAAGCACATTAGACTGATATTAGACAGTTTAAAGATGGTGATGTCGAATGACATTAGCCTGTTTATAAAAGTACATTAAATTTTTTCTGTGTATAATTATAGTGAACCGCGCGTCGCAGAAGACGCTGGCTTTTCTTATTCCACATCCCGTGATCAAATCCGCCACCTTCGGATAAGCAGACGGCCACCGTATAACACCTACACTTGTGCAGCTGACTCTATAGAACGCTTTGATTTCACCAGAAAAGCTCTCTGCCATTGAAGCATATCCCCCCAAGTTTATAGGCTGTATTCACGTGACATCAGGTTGGCGGGCGCGGTAGCGACAAGTGCGCCATCTGTGCTGGAAACCGAATGGCCACCCTTTTGAAGGCCATGGTTGCGACAAGTGCATTCACTCTGCCATTGCGCGTCTGCCGCCTAAAAGTTACTGCGGGCCCGTTGCTCTTATCTTTTTAGAGAGAAAGCTGTTAGGAGATCACAACTCGGTCTCGGGCAGCAACGTAAGTGTTCGCCGCCACCGCCGGTGTCAGTAAACACACCTCACGAAATTAAGAAAAAAAGTCCTAGTATCAAGGACACTGTGGAGCTCGAACGTGGTTCCGCAGGGTGCCAGCACAATATTCTACCACTGAGCCACAACGCTTTTTTTCGTACATGGTACTTGATACAGAGGCGGCGTATGTGTATACATAGCGTACAACATACATTGGGCCAAGTCGACAAATGTACAATGAATGTTACAAAGTAAATCTCGTACAACAAAACTCTGAAGGGGTATTTGAGTACCACACTTCATGAACTCAGCATACCAGTCCGGCTGAAATTGCAGTTGGTCTGGTATGCAAGAACGAGCAGCTGTCGCACAATGCGAATTGCGTAACGAGTGGGTCGTCCAATGCTCCAACCAATTACAAAGGCTTGTTTTTGTTCAGCTACTAATTGTGGCGCATACCCACTTCAGACATGATTCCTCATCATCGTCAGCCACTGCATGAACAATAGGTGGATCGCAAAACGACGCGTCCTCTGCTACGGTACTTCCGATTCCAGGCCTATCTCTTCGCTGTTTCAAGGTTACTACTGCGCAGTGTAATTGGGGGCGGGGGGGGGGCACAGGTGCAATTCTGTGACACTTTTGCTGCCGCTTGTTCAGTTACTGTGTTCATTAATAATTTTTTTGTGTGTGAAAGGAGTGATGATATTTTGTGCATTTCAGGGAACGAAGCGAGACGTGGACATGGGCAAAAACGAGGAACGTTGAGAGATGGGTTTTGAGCACAGCGTGAGGTTATGCATTAAAATACGCAGTAACCTTTTGCAGAATCACCTCGAATTAGTATTTTCTAGCGCATAAATTTACCGAGACCACTTCAAATTCACTCATACATATGTTCACACGCTGTCATATGTCAATATACATACTATGCCTACATATGTACGCGTACTTTGCACGATTGAGTAAGTCGATGTAGCATCTTTCTGTTGTGTAATCTCCATCGCGAACTGTCAGTCAAATTGATTAAAACAGGTGAGTGCGTAAAAGGCCCACAGAACAATACGGCCACTAAAATAATGGTATCGTGCGACGTGACACGATCGGAGTCGCTTTTGAATCAACGCGTAGCATGGTTTGGCGTGTCTGTTATGTCAGACTTGCAAGCGTGTATAGTGCCGATAGGTCTTGTTATACTCCGACTCGTAGCTTTAAAGGCGGATCTTGCGCAACTATACGTTGAGTGGGGATAACCTTGCATGCGTTTAAAAACATTGTTCGAGCGCGTGATGGACGAGATCTCATTTAAAGAGCTATTTAGAGGTGTAAAAAAAAAAGGCCAGAGAACTTCGTGCAAGTTTCGTTTATAGCGTTCCAAACACATTACTAGGGCCATTCGCTGTATCGAGCCCCGAATGGTATCTTCGCAAACAAAAAGTAAATAAATCATTTTATGGGTACGTGAGCAACACGAAAACAAGTGAACGGATATTTCGTGATCCCACGATGTGCAGAAAATCTTTCTATGTGACAAAAAATGTGCGATATAAACTTCGCTGCAAAACGAGACTCAGCATGTGTCCGGAGGTGTAAGCGACTTCAATGAAAAAATGACCGATCGCACAATTATAACTCTCTCGTAGTGATTCCATTTGTTATTCAATCATGCTGCATAGCACTCCGAAGTATTACGCAGTAATTGATAAAGAAATGACACCACGTGTGCAAGACATGCAAAAAAACACCGGCACTTGCAAGAATGCCCGCACAGTATTATGGCGTCTCGAATTAGAAATGGGTGCATACGGCCGCCATAGCCCACAATCCATTGCGTGAGCCACAATATTGCTATACACCTATGGACACTCAATGCCTCGCAATAGTTTAGCGGATACCATGCTTCTCAGAAGAATGACGAAAAATAGCAAAGCGAATGCCAGCCTAATACCCTATAATTGTTACTATTAATGCTGTAGTGGGCATCAAGCAAGTGTGCTTACAGCAGATGCCAAAGGAGAGTTTAGAATAGGCTCTGAAAGGCCACTCTTTTATATTTCGCTGTGACTGTGCTGCGCCTTCCACACAAGCCTGGCGTTTTTTGGATTGTTTCTTTGTTTCATTGTTCATTTGTTTATTCGTTCGTTTATTCATTCGTTCTTCCATTCGTTTGTTTCGTTGTTTGCAATTGGAGAATGATTATACTGAAGCAGGTGTCATCTATTTTATCGTAGTCCCTGCACCTAGCGAGATCACAGGAGGAAACTAATAGATTTCAGTTTTTTCTGTCGTGTAATTAGCTTCATACTTTTAAAAACTTGGGCTGATTACTGGTCATATATTTCGCTTTCTCGTGAAAGAAGTCGACAAAGTATTCCACTCCTATTGAAGTAATTGAGCTCAAAGAATACAATTCCGCGATCTTCCCCGTGGACATTATAACTCGATATCACCTAAAAACCATGTACACGCATTATAGTGTTCCTCTCACAAGTGTGAGATGCGCAATTGTTCCCCTTTAATTGCGCGACTTGATTTTCCGTGAACGAAAATCAAAAGAAGGGTCAGGCACGTAGAGAACAAACGCTTACAAAGGGGGCTCTAATTGTTAATAACTTATGCTGTGTACGATGAAATAACCGTCCTTGTTGATTTCTAAAATGAATATACTTATCCATGAATGTACTTATCCACGATAAAGTAACCGTCCTTGTTTGTTTCTAGAATGAATGTACTTATCCATGAATGTACTTATCCACAATAAAGTAACCGTCATTGTTGGTTTCTAAAATGAATGTACTTATCCATGAATGTGCTTATCCACGATGAAGTAACCGCCCTTGTTGGTTTCTAAAATTAATGTGTTTATCTATGTATGTACTCAGTCACGTTGAAGTAACCGTCCTTGTTGGTTTCTAAATTAAGTGTACTTATCCATTACACACACGTATTGCCTATGTTGCCTTCATCGCTGACCTAAAAGAACCTGCACATACCTTAAATGTAGCCTTTCTAAACAGAATGGCTATTTGAAAAATGCCTTACAATTTTACTAAATATCGATATTTAATTGTGATGTTACTGCTACCCGACGCGCTGTACTCACATGAACGGTAATGGTGGCTTTCTTGTCCACAATGCTTTTTCGGGTCGCTATACATAGAAAATCACCTTCTTCAATCACGACCGCGCTTGCCTCCGTCGAGCTGAGAACTCTCATTGTCGATATTCATAGCAACCATATCAAAACTTGGATGCCAGCCGTGCTGCCCGATATAAATACAGCGTGGGAGTCGAGAGTGAGAGATGAACGAAGCATCGAACAAGAAAGAGCTCTTCAGCTGTTTTGGGAACCAATATAAACTAATCAGCCTTGACGTCACAAGTGATCAGGCGAGACTGCAATATCATCGTTTATTTATAAATCCAGTATGACCGAAATGTAGACCACTTCTCCGAAGCAGTACTTGCTACTGTGCGGCGGATCATAATGTACACTGGTGTTGGTCATACGTATATAACGTTCAATATATCCAAGAAGACGGCGAATCCGTGCTTCGAGTTCCTTGAGCAGCTCCTGCACACGTTGGCTATACACACCCTGGAAAGGCGCATTGCTGTCCTGCAGGAAGCCATCAGGAAGCGAAAAGTCACCGACGGCGACCCTGAAGCCCGTGCCTTTTCAAGATGGTTGTCCAGGTTCTCACGGGCCACTTCGAAGAGCAGGAATGGTGATACTCGACTCGCACGATAGTAGCAAGCCAGCCGCACATGGAGCGGGGGGAGCTGTGCGTCATAATGTCGACCGGCAAGAAACCGCCCATGTAAGCACGAGGTTGGCCGTTGAAGTTCTCTGTGAGTAGCCGTGGATGCATGGCGTAGGACAGGCTGAGAACTTGAAGCTTAACGCATGTACCGGCATTGAAGGAGCACAAAACGCTTGCCTCGCCGACACCCCCACGGTAGCACAACGGCCCAGAATGACAGCAGAACCCGACCAGAAGGCGTTTTGCGAAGAAGGCACAGGTGTGGAGCGGAGGCGCTTTTTGAATCAGCTCGCAGCCGTGCATGACGATGTCGCATGCATTTCGCCTGAACCCCGCGAGTCCGAAGAGGCGCTTCTCAAACACAAACACCAGGTCTTCGCCATCTCGCTGTGTTCTGCGCTTTGAGGTGGTGATGTCGCAGTCATGCTGTCCGATGCGAGCGCGGTGCCGTTTGGCGGTGCCCCGAGGTGAAGACATGCGTAGTTTTCTGTCTTCACGACGCTTTACGTGAAAGGGGGCAGCCAACAGTGTCTCGGCCGTACTTGTGGTCAGCTGGCGAAAGTCATGACGAGCATGAGCTGAGAAATGCCGGTCGAAGACTTGCTGCGCAGGCTTCGTCATGATGACGAGCGAGCTACCGTGGAATGCCTTTCAGAACGAGCAACCACGCGCACATGACACGCGCGCTCGCTGAGACCTATGAAGCAATAAAAAAAAAGAGGAAGGATAATGAAAGCTCTTGGTATATGCGCAGTGCCGACCTCGCGGTGGCTAGAATAGGGCATGTGCGCTGCAGCCCTGCAGCGAAAACTCAATATATATGTATGCATTGGTAAAAATTTAGCGATATCTTTCCCTATTGTGCGTACTTCAAGAACTGAAATATATTCGAACTTGCTATGCACCCAATTTGTGGCCATACTAGAATAGTCGCAGTGAAGTGTGTGCCTCCTGTAGTGGGCGACCGGCTTTAAACATGAAGTCGTTATTTTTAATCTTCTGACGCCCGATGGCAATGTACGCTTGCTTGTACCGCGCATTATTGCTTCAATATTTCACCTTGTATTGTGAAGCCTATATACAGGATGCGTATGTTTGTAAAGAATGAAAATAATTTCACTCCATTTCCAAGCAGGGGAAGTTATTTTCGCTGTATTCATATCCATAGGCGTGGCTGCATGGTAGAATTGCGCATATCCCGGAATTCGCTGGCGAGTGCTGTACCAATTAAAATTGGCGCACCTTGCATTCGTGGCGGAAGGCTTGAACCAACTGTGAAGCTCGGCAGCCTTCCTTGATCCTCTTTATTTTTTTTCTTTTGCTCCGTTTTTTTTGTTCCTTCTTTTTCTCTGTTTCTGTAATTTATTTCATTTTCTCTATATCTGTTTATTTTTAACACTTTCTGTCGTTTTTTATTTCTCTAATTTGTGTTTCCACTTTCTTCGTTTCTCTCTCCCTGCCTGTCTGACTCTCTACTATGTCTGTTATTTATATATTTCTATGTGTGTTTATTTGTATCTCTTTCTCTTTTCTTTCTCTCTTGCTTTTCAGTCAAGGTCTCTATGTTTCTATATCTTTTTTCCGTTCTGTGCTGGTAATACCAAACATCCCTGTTACTACATCTCACGCCGGACAAGTCGGCACGCATGCACAGCGCATGAGGTCAGGCCAGATGCCCGTGTTTGGGTGGCGAAGCTGAAGATGAAGGAGAACGTGAATTGGTGTCATAGTGTTTGGGAAGGCGAATCGAGGACTTTTTGAGGAGGCGAAGGCTTAGCTTGTCAGAGTATTTAGCCTGTATTATTTTTTTGCTTCCGCGGAGAAATATTGTAATTATTCCAGCAAATAAAAGACAGTCAAATCTATGAGAAGCTCCATCATTAATTAAAAAAAGACGTCGGTATCGAGGGTGATGGCTGTAGGCATGTACAAGGGGTGGGGACATGCTGGGGTGGGGAGGGTCCTAGTGTTTTAGTCAATGAGGGCGCAAAGGCTGTCCCACACTTACATATTAGGAGGTGGGGGCGCTGCGATCACCTTTGACCTAGAGCCCCTGAAACTTCAAAAAGTAGCGACACTCGAGAGAAACATGTACAGGACTTCAACGAGGCTCTGAAAGGCCGCTCCTCCAGCTTTCGCTGTGACAGTGCTACGCGTTCCGCGCAGGCCTGGTGGTTTTCTAATCTTCGTTAGCTTTAGAAGGTACGAGATTTACCATTTGTGAAGCTGCTGCAGCCATGGGCGATGCGTGCTCGGCTCGCTTGAGCGTGTACTGCGAGAAATCTGACGCCGATGCTAAACAGCAACACACGAACAAAGTGGCTCTCTGCAGTGAGCGTTGACCCACTCATTCTGACGAGCGGGGAAGTTGCATTTCACATTAGACTCATCCCGAAGGTGGCACTTTGAGACATAAAGGACAACTTGGTGCATACTACAAGTTTTGTGACGCACGAACTAATATTCCCAGGTGGTCAAAATTTTCCGATTCCTCCCCTACGGCGTCTCTCATAATCATATGGTGGTTTTGGGACGTTAAACCCCACAAATCAATCAATCAACGAACTATTATTAAAAGACAAGAAATCTTCGGATGCTTGACTATTGGGTTTGTCGACAAACCCTCGCTGAAGAGTCATGGTGACTGCGTCGTTGTGCGCGCAAAGGTAAATTAATTTGAAGGTACAATTTTTCGTAAGTGCCAAAGTTGAGTTTACCCATTAATTTGATACTAGTGCGATGTTATACGGATCCAGTTGAAACTGCGGGCTTAACAGCGCTTACGAAGTTTATAAGTAGTTGGCTCACCCACCAGTTTGATCAATCGAATGAAAAGTATCTGAAGCGTAAAATGATTCACTAGGCCAAGCTTACAAGTGTGCTTTGATGCAAATAAACTGATCCAGTTCACTTTAGCGAGAAAAACAAAAGCGTGCGCCTCTCATTTAAGCTCGTGGTGTACCACGCATATATTAATATGAATAGTCCAACGTCTGTGCCGTGCTTTTCGCATGTCTCTGTCAGTGCATTGAAACTGACTGAATTTATTGTGTTATTGTGATTCCTTTATATTTACGTTTCGTTCGCGTCTGAATTACCCAAGGCTGTCAGAATCTGAACTCAACCGAGTTTCTATTCGCAGGTGAACCACTCTCCGGCGCTCACCCCACAACCAGCCTTGTGAAAATCAGCCTGGCAAAGACGGCTGAATCATTCGTCATGACGCGTCGCCGCGACCTCCAGTGTACGGCTACATTGACCGTGAATAACGTTCGGCGACGATTAAAATTTGGCCGGCTTTGCGTTCTTAGACTCTTCACTCTTCCATTTTGTGCGACAGCTGCACACAAATAAGGCACAATCAAACGTGATAACGAATGGCCGGCGCAAAAAAAAGGTAGGGGGAGGGTAACTTAATTTTAGTAGCACGCAGAGGCACACACAATGGCCCTAGTCATGGCGGTCGGAAGTACTACCTTCTCCGCATTACCCACGTGCTGTGCGGATATGCTGAGGCGTTAGCTACGGGAGCGCAGGGTTGCTCGGAGGTGGATACCACCTATAATGATTGATAGGCTTTAACGTCCCAAGACCACGATATGATTATGAGAGATGCCATAGTGGAGGGCTACGGAAATTTCGACCACCTGGGGTTCTTTAACGTGCACCCAAATCTGAGCACGCGGGCCTCAAGCATTTCCGCCTGCGTCGAAAATGAGGCCGCCGCGGCCGGGATTCGATTTCGCGACCAGCGGTTCGGCAGTCGAGTACCACTGCCAATACACCCCCATAGTAGGTGACTTCCCCCAAGGTTTTTCTAAAATAATGTATACTTTAAACAGAGGTATCGTGTAGCAGCACTTGATGGGCACTAGAAAGCTGTGTGTGTGTGTGTGTGTGTGTGTGTGTGTGTGTGTGTGTGTGTGTGTGTGTGTGTGTGTGTGTGTGTGTAATTTGGCCTCGCGCCAGCTCAATGGACGTATATATACGACACGTGCCATATCCCTTTATTGAATATTTCGTCATTGTGGCCATAAGCGATCAAAACGCTTTTTTGTCTGTTTCAGCTTCTCGAGTACATGGGATTATTTGAGGGTCAGGAAACGCCACTTATTCGCATAGGGCTATGCTTCCTGGACGACTGCAACGCAGCTGATTTGCAAGCACTAGCAGACACAGGTGATTTCACTATGAAAAGCTTTTTCTTAGACGAGCACTTCCTATCAGTACGTGTATGGATATCTCATCAGGCAGTATAATGCGTGATTTGCACTTTGCAAAAGATAAAAATGGTAGAGAGGGGAAGGCAAGAAGGTTAACCAGTCAAGGATAACCGGTTTGATACCCTACACGTGGGAAAGAGAAATGGGAGATTTAAAAAGAGATAATAAAAAGAGTGGAAAGCAATTATTACACAAAAAACGCAAATATTTCTGCAAACACAAGTCTCGCGCATACCCTCTCAAACATGTGGGAAAGCAGTCGATGAAAACGACAGTCTGGGGAATATATACTAACGGACTATTTTTGTCATGGACCACCTTCGCTTAAGTGATGATGGCCAATGGCAGAGAGCGTTCGGCCGTCCGGCCATTTCTTCTGCACGATCGTTAACATCGTTTTTGAACCGACATTTATAAGACTCGTGGACGGCTCGCCAACATTGTGGGAGGGTTCGCTATGACAGCGTGCTGTGTGAAGTACAGAGCCGATGTCACCGGTTGGCGGCTCAGCCTGCTCAACTCAGTTATACGGTGATGTGTTCATTGCCTGTGTAACTTTCTCGTTATTTTGACACAAACCGACGCAGTTGGCCAACGAACGAATCACTCTGTCATATTAATCTGTGCCAAACATAACACTCACAGACATTCGCGCTCACTGCAAGTCGGGTGCACGGTCTGTTAGCTAAAAGATGAGATATAGTTCTGTGGACATTAAAGTACATGTCAAGGCGTCCTGAGATTCTATCATACATTTCGTCTATAAGTAACGGTTGCGCGTAGAAGTTGATTGTCACAGTGTCGTTGGAAATTCCTGTAATGTACCTTGATTTTTTTTTTCTTCAGTGAAACCGCCTATGGTAGATATTCTGGTGTCGAACTGCGTTACGTCGGTGCCCGAACCATGGACCTCATTGCAAATCGGACTTGTGTAAGTTCATCTTGAGAACGTATTTGGTGACAAATACTCGAGGATATTGTACACAAAGTTAAATTCTGACACACACACACACACACACACACACACACGCACACACACACACACGCGCACACACACACACACGAACGCACCCACACACGCACATACACACACACTCATACACACGCGCGCGCGCGCTCAAGAAAGTGCGTCGTTAGCTATGCTACTATAAAAACGTTGAAATCAAGTAGACCAATTCAGTGAGCGAGCCACAAGGACGCACAAAAGAAAACAGTACAGGATAGGTGCATAGAAAGAGTTGTGCTATTCGCCCCTTGATCGAGCGGAGTCGCCTCTGGTGGCCACTGGCTTAAGCGCACTTATAGTGTGGATTGCTTCCGGCGTCTTCTGCTATCCACATAGGCTAGCACGTGCGCCTACTCATGCTCGTGCTCAAGGGGAGGTTTGTCCCACTCTGTCAGCGCATGAATAACTGCTTGTACATTCGCCAAGCACTGCCTACAGAAGCATTTGGCCTTACTCGCCTGTATATGTACCGCAATAAGATGAGGTCAAGCACTTAACAAGAGTGATGTGTATCATCGTCGTAGCCTCTCTTCACCAGGTTCATGTCGGTGTAGGTGCCGCTTTTTAGCTGAAGCTCATTGTAAAGTGCACTTGGCGTTGCCCCAAACATGAGGCATAATAACTATGTGTGAATGCAGCGTTTTAGCGACTCGGGGATAAACAGAAGTTTTACATTGTTGTTAGGTGTCTACTTTCAAAAAATTCTGGCGTTCTTGTTTATTGTTTAGTTATGTGACGAGCTTTAGTTGTTGAGATAACCTTGTTTTGTATGGGTCGAATCCCATGACACTGCTGAATAGTAAATTCTGACACTTCGGTATTTCAACTGAATGACACGGAAGTGATTAATCTTGAGTTGCCATGCGCTATTTTAGCATTGGGCGATATATTTATACAGACCCGCCCGTGTTCTTAACAAGGTGAACACTTGGCAGAAGCCCTGGTTTGGGAATAGAAAACAAGGAAATTAGAAAAACTCTAACCAAAAATTGTATTCAGAAAAACAACGTTTCGAAGCCAGACCAAGTGTTGACTCAAGCGCTGTAATACAATTTTTGGTTGGAGTTTCCCAATTGTCACTATGTCGTATAATTTCAAGGATAACGTCACCTCTTTCTTTTTTTTTTTCGCACTATCTTCAGCGCTTTTTGTGGCGTTGTGCTAGACACACGGAAAGATTGGACACACA